>VMDO01010640.1:0-70730 GCA_007922755.1 Pedetes capensis | reverse complement strand
TTTTTTTTTTTTTTTTTTTTTTTTTTTTTTTTTTTTTTTTTTTTTTTTTTTTTTTTTTTTTTTTTTTTTTTTTTTTTTTTTTTTTTTTTTTTTTTTTTTTTTTTTTTTTTTTTTTTTTTTTTTTTTTTTTTTTTTTTTTTTTTTTTTTTTTTTTTTTTTTTTTTTTTTTTAAGCAATTTAGTATCTTGATGTGGTTTTCTTTGTATCTTTCTATCATTCTCGGGGCTCTTTGAACTTTTTGGATTTATGGACTGAACTTTCATCAGATTTAGAAGAAATTTGGCCATTATTTCTTCAAGTATTTTTACTGCTTCATTCCCCACACCCCCTTTCTTTCTTCTTTTCTTGTTGTTATTATTGAGATGAGGATCAAACCTAAGGCCTTGTGCATACTAAGCCAGTGCTCTACTACTGAGCTATGCCCACAACCTTTTTCTCCTTTCTTTCTGGGGCTCTAACTTTAAGTATTTAATACACTTATGTTATCCAATGCATCTTTGCAGATCTACTCATTTTTTCTTATTTTTTCCTGTACTTTGGTTTGGATACTTTCTACTGTTTTGTCTTTAAGTTCATAGATATTTGTTCTGCAATGTCCAATATGCCATTAAACCTATCCATTAAACTTATTTCAAATAGTAGAATTTTCAGGTCAAAAATTTTCATTTGATTATTTCAACAGTTGTCATCTCTACTAAGATTCCTCAACCATTCTCTTTTGTGTTCATATTTTCTTTTGAGTCTTTGAACATGTTTATAAATAATTGCTTATTCCAACATCTCTTTCATTTTGGGGTCTGTTCCTAATAACTGATTTTTCCTTTGGTTGTGAGTAAAATTGTCATGTTTCTTTGCATCTTTACTTTTTTCCCTCTAAGACAAAGTCTTGGTATGTAGCCCAAGCTGGCCTGTCGTGATCCTCCAGCCTCTGCCTCCAGAGTATCAAGATTATAGGCAAGCACCACCACACCCAGCTCCAATTTCTTTTCTATTGAATCCTATGCATTGTGGATACTATATAATTGAGTTTCTGTATTTTCTTGTCTTCCCTTAAGAGGGGTTGAATTTCATTTTAGCATTCAGTTAATTTACTTGAGGATTAGCTTGAGTTAAGTTTTGTTAGGATGCGTATGGAACTGTCATTCGCTGGGGTAATAATAATCCTTCTCTTAACGTATAACCTTTCTGGGATTGAATTTAATGCCATGAGTAATCAATAAGAACTCTCCACTCTACTGGTTGGAACTTGAAGGACTCCTAGCACTGTGTGACCTCCAGAATTTTCATTCAGCTCACAACCCTCTGATAGTTTTTCTTTGTCAAGCCTCAAAATGTTTTGCCTTGTACATGTTAAAGCTTAATGTTCAGCCAGGGATTCTAGGGGATGCTTACTGAGATTTCTAGATCTTATTCTCAAAGCATAGATCTCTCTTCCATGGTATTTTGCCCTGCAAATTCCAGCTGCCTTTTCAGCCCTGCCCTCTGCTTCCTTTTTACTCATCTTATGTAGACCTGCTATGCTTTGTTTGGTTTCTGCTTCTCTGTGTGGCAGCCCTGAAAATGCCTCTAAGTAGAAGGCAAGGAGATTGTTGAGACTCCTTAGGTCTTTCCCTTCTCTTCAGGACAACACTCTGGTGCTGCCTGTTTTGCACCTTCTTAAAAACAATTGTTTCTTATATTTTGTCCAGTTTGTGGTTTTTTATGGTAAGAAGGATAATCTGGTACCAACTAACTTTGCCATGTCTGGCAGGTGAGGTCTAATGCCACTTAGCTGATGAGTCCTATGTGGGAACTTGAGAACTACATGTATTTTATAAAAAGTGGAGCAAAGAAGGAAAAATATAAGTCATATCATTCTTCTTGTAATCAACATTTCTATAAAACCTTTATTTTTGTCATTGGCTAGAGGAATAGGTGCAGAAATACTTAGATTGGTGAAATACTTAACAATTACACTAGAGATCACATTCTCACTCTCTTATTCTATCTGATGAAGAAAGATGATGGAAGCCGGGTGCAGTGGCACATGCCTGTAATCCCAGTGGCTCAGGAGGTGCAGATAGGAGGATCGCAAGTTCGAGACCAGAGGCAGTCTGTGTAATTTAGCCAGACCCTGTCTCAAAAAGTAAAAAAATGGGCTGAGGGTGCAGCTCAGTGGTCCAGCACTTGCAGAGCATGCAAGTGCAAGGCCCTGGGTTCAACCCCCAGTACCACACACACAAAAAAAAAAGAAAAAAAAAAAGAAAGATGATGGAAAAATGGTAAAGCCTTTTAAGGTAGGAAAAACACTATTCTGCATTGCCTTAGATTCATAATAAATCTAAATATATTATATAAATTATGTTGTAAACTTTCTATTTTATAAATCTAAATTTGAAAATAAAATCTTAACTAAATTCCAAATCAGTGCTATAATAGTTGTATCATTGGCCAAATGTTTTTTACATTTTTGTGAGTTATAAAAGTTTAATTTAACTTTATACCTTTTGCCTTTAAATATACTTTATTGGAAGTTGGGATTTTTAAAAAACTTTTTTCTTTTCAGTACTGTGGGGTTGAACCCAGGGCCTTGCACATGCTAGCTAGCTGTTACTAAGTTGCTCTGACTGCCTCTGGTTTGGAACTCGCAATTCTTCTGTCTCAGCTTCCAGAGTCACTGGGATTACTGTGTGTACCACACAGCCCAGCAGAAAATTGTGATTTTTAATTAGACTAGGAAAATGCATTATGCTTTTGAGTCCAGCAATTATTTTACCCAAATAAGAATAGTCTATAACTGGCTTCTTTATCATTTCAGAATGCTGAGGCTTGGAACAATTTATCAACTTCCTACATCAGATTAAAACAAAAGTAAGTACATAAAACAAATATGAAGAACTTTTTTTCCAAAATAAATGAATGGGATTTTCTCCAACTAAGTATTGAAACATTGTGTTTTACTCTTTATCTTTTTCCTTTTCTACCTTTGTGTATGAGTTAGAATGACTTAATGGGGCCCTTTGCATTTTAAATGTACAGTTTATTTCTTGAAAACATTTAATATGTAATAAAATAAGAACTATTACTTGAAATCTTTATTTGCTGAAGTTTTGCATCCTAAATTTCATTGCATAATAAAAATAAGCATGACTTTAGGTGATCAACTCAATTGATAGATTCTTTTAATGCTTGCTTTATACTAGATATTATTGAAAAATATAAATAAATATGAGCAAATGTCTTCAGGAAGGGCAGATTTAAGAAATAAAATGGTATTCCATGTTATTTTAAAATTGATTAGCAATGTAAATTATATGCTATATCAAGTGAGAATATAAAGGAGGCTCTAATAATATTCAATGCTATTTGTAGGATACTTTTTGGGAGGTAGTGGTTCTGAGGGTTGAGCCCAGAGCCTTAGCCATGCTAGGCAAGTACTATACAACTGCGTCACACTCCCAGCCCCTCCTTTTTACTTTTTATTTTGAGATAGGCTCTAAGTTGTGCAGACTGCCTCTGGCCTTGAACTCTCAATCCTTCTGCCTCAGCCTTCTGAGTTGCTGGGATTATAGGCGCAGACCTTGGCACTTATTATGTGTCACTCATTTAGCACTGTGAGGATCTGAGAAGAGGCAAGGTACACAATCCTGTGTCAGAGATGCTTATGTTGAACTCAAGCTACATGTGAAGAATGGGCAGAGGGGAGACGAAAGCCTTTTAGGCAAAGAAAACAATGTGATCAAATGTAGAGTGACAGAAATGAGTGAATTATTTTAGGAGATAAGTAAAATAGTTCAGATATAGAGTAATGTGAGATCTATAGTGAGAGATGAGGTTGGAATGACAGGCTGGGGTCAAATTGCTGTGTGTTCTCATTATCTAACTAACAAGTTGAGACTGTCTTGTGATAGGAAGCCATAAACTTTGGTGGGGTAATTTCATGAAGAAGGAACGCTTTGAGAAGATTTATCTGGTAGCAGTGAGACAGACTAGAGAGGAAACTGGAGGCTAGGAAAACAGAGGCTAGGAAACCAGTTAGGAGACAGCTGTTGTAACAATCCAGGGATGAGATAACTAGAGTGGAAAAAGAAAAGGCAGATGCCAAACAGTTTTTAAAGGGGAAAACCAACTAGGCCTATTGACTAGCTAGGGAAAGTGAAGGAAAGGGAAGAGACAAGAATTGCCACTGCCAGAGTTTTAGTAAGTTAATTAAAGGATGGATATGTTTTCATTTTTATTTGACATTATTTTCAAACCTAATTGAATTTTTCTTTGTGGAACCACAAGATACTTGAGAAGATATCACTAAGTCCATATTACATTGAGGTCATGAAATGCTTCCTCTGCTCTTGGATGACAACCTACATAAATAAAGTAGTATTTGTTCTACCATTCTCTTCAGAAAATATTATGTTCTCGGTTGCAACTGATTATGTTAAAACTTACTGGAGACCTCTTTGGTTTACACCAGCGGGTGGGGAAATCCCTGTCATAGCTGTAGAGTGATCTCAGCGATATTTTTCTAGTAACTCAGATAATTGTGTACATAATAAGGCTCTTGATACTCCTACCTTGTCTTCCAGCTCAGTAATCTTAGGAATTCTGTGTAGACAATTGCATATCGTTCCTCAACCTCTTCTTAATACTCTCGTGCCCTTCTGCAGATCTATGAATAGATTTCATTAAAAATAGAAATAGAAGGTCGGAGGTAAATCATTCTATTACTCTTGTTTTAAATTTTATTTTTTCTTTTGTTTGCTACTGTTTCAGATTTAGCTAATTTTTGGCTCATGAAATTGTTACCTAAGAGGTAAATTATTCCTGCTCCTCTCAGAACAATCATATCGATGCCCTAAAGTAGCCTATTAAACTCATATATCCCTTTGTTATCACAGGGTTCATCTACGGGCTCCTGTTGCTTTTTCATTGGCTTCCCCCAAGTATCAAGTTCCTACCAGTCCTTTGAGAAAACTTTCCTCTTTGTGTGTAACTTTCATAATGCAATATCTCTAGTGAGTTCAATAAAGAGAGCCCTGAGGGCCAGGCACAGTGGCACACACCTGTAATCTCAGTGATTTAGGAGCCAGAGGCAGGAAGATGGTAAGTTCAAGACCAGAGGCAGCTTGCATAAATTAGTGAGACCCTGACTCCAAATAAAAAATTTAAAAATAGGTGAGGGTGCAGCCCAGTGGTAGAGCACTTGAAAAGTATGTGTGAAGCCCTGGGTTCAACCCCCAAGTACTGCTCCCTCCTCCCTAGAAAAATAAGTTAATATTGAAATAAGACTTCTTAAAAAGAAACTATACTTATCAATAAAAGAAAAAAGAATTCATTTAAAATTTTTGAGGTAGGACCTCATGATTAGATGACATACAAGAGAAAGGATAGCCTCATGGTATGGATTGCTGCTTGTTGAGTTATTTTCCAAGAAGATTAATGATGCCCACTCCTGTGTAAATGGAAAAATTGAAGAGTCCCAATCCTGCACTGTTGAAGACAGTTGCTATTACATGGGAGGGTGTGGTAAGGGGTAGAGTGAGAAAAGAAAAAGAAAAAAATAAATCCCTTAGAAGCAATGTATGTGATTTTTGATGACATGTTTCCTTTTGTTTCTTTTTGAATTCTCTTTTATTTTTGCAAGAAGAGATCCTTTAGTAGTTCCTATTTAATCAGGGTCCATAAGTGGAAAGCTCCTAGTCTTTGTACATCTAAAAATGTTTGATTTTGCATTTACTTATGAATGGCAAGTTTAGCTGGTTATACAATTTTAGGCTGATATTTATTTCACTCAGCACTTTAAAGGAAGTATTCTGTTGCCTTCTGTCTTGTTGTTGATGAAGTATCTGCTTTTCTCCAATTGTCATTCCTTTGTAGGCTTTAGGATTATCTTTATATTCTGTAATTTCACACAGTATGTCTATATTTCTTGGTATGTGAAATATATTTTTTGACTGTAGAATTTAGGTCTTCAGTTCTAGAAAATGCTCAGCTGTTGCCTTTTCAATATGTAGCATCCTGCCACTTTCTACATTTATTTACTCTGGAATTTTTGTCAGATATAAGTCTGAGTCTTTCTTCATTCTTTCTTTTGTCTTCTCACTATTCTTTTATCTTTTTAATCTGTATTCTGTGTGAACTCCCCAGTAGTCTTTTACAGCTCACTAGTTTTCTCTTGTTGTGCAGTCTATTTTTAGTCACCTGTTGAGTTTAGTTTTAATGTTTCTTTCAATTATGAAATTTCCAGTTATTTTTTTATTCACATCTTCTTGTCTGTGTTTCATTTCTACCTGGCTTTGTTTCACAATCTCCTGTTCTTTTTAAATGCATATTATTTCTATATCTCTTGTACAAATCTAAACAAATTTGTTTAAAGACTTGATAGTTTCTTAAAATTGATTTTATCTGTAGTAATTTTTGTCCTGTTGATTCATTTTGTTGATTGTCCTTCCTAGTATAGACCTTTTTCCCATAGGCTGTAGAATTTTGATTTGTAGACTCATTTAGAATGTGAAGAGCTTTTTGTTTTATTTTGATCTTCTTACCACTGATCCCATCACTACTGCCATACTTCCTACTTTTTGCAATTGTACTTGGTAGGCCACTGTACTTGCATGAACCTTCTCTTGGGGTTATATTGACACACAGTTATAAAATAATATCTTTGTTACCAGTAAACAAATTAGGAAAGGAGTATCTCCGTAGGTATGCTATATGTACTAAAGGGTCTGTAATTGAATTTTATAGGGACATTTGAAGTTTGGGAGTACTTGGGTCTCTAATTCTGTTTATTAACATGAATGATGAAGGACTGACAGTTCATGTTAGCATTCTGTACTCTTAGCTTTGGCTTATTCTAATAAAGAGTTCATTATTGCTTTTTTAATTTGACCTTCAACAGAGTAAAAGCTTTTAGAACTTTACAAGAAGCCCTCAAGTGTAACTATGAACACTGGCAAATCTGGGAAAACTACATTCTCACCAGCACTGATGTTGGGGAATTTTCAGAAGCCATTAAAGCATATCACAGGCTCTTGGATTTACAAAACAAATACAAAGATGTTCAGGTAAGTTACTCATATTTTATTATTTCAGATTGTGTTCTATATTGATTACACAATATAAATTGTTTCCTTGAATATTGTGTGCATTTTGTTAAATACATGGTATGTATGTATGTATGTATGTATGTATATGAAAATATTTATTTTTTAGCCAAATATTCTTAGTTATATACTGATTCTGGCATTCTAATGTTAAATGTACAGTCACGAATATTATTACTGCAACTGAGTTACGAAGGTGTGACTTATGATTTACATATATACTGTCAGCTTACAGAAACTAAATAGAATGTTCTTTACACTACTTATCACTTTGGGTAGTTTAATGTGTTCAGTGATTTTGTAATAGCTGGAGTAAATGATGTACTCTTATTCTCCTTCCTTCCTTCCTTCTTCTCCTCTCCACCTCCTACTTTTCCTCTTTTCCCTTCAATGTTGTACATTGAGCATCTATTATAGAAAGATGAGACTAAACTGGGTGCCATGGTACACACCTGTAATTCTAGCAGCTTGGGAGGCTGAGGTTACAGGATTGTGAGTTTGCTGTACAACTTATCACGACCTTGTCTCAAAATAAAAAATAAAAAGGGGTTAAAGATGCAACTTAGTGGTAGAGCACTTGTCTAGCATGGTCAAGGCCCTGGGTTCAACCCCCTAATTCTAGGAAAAATAAAAATAGAGAATGGAGGCTGAGGGTGTAGCTTAGTGGTAGAGCACTTACTTAGCATGCATAATGCCTGGATTTGATCCCAAAAACCATTAAATAAAGCAATCAAATGTGAATGGAAGCATAGTAGTTTTGCATCCTAGAGAGTATAATAGTTCTAGCAAATCCATTTGCACTATCCCCCAGAATTCTAGCACTTGTCCTATTCACATGGCTGAAATTCTCCATTGAGACAGTTCTTTCTCCTCCACAATTTGCCCTTGGCCCAGGGCACTGAGGAGCCCATGACAGATTTCAGTATGTTGTTGACCACAGGGGATACTGCTTAGATCTTGTGTGCTTCACCAGTGGTTTTTAACAAGGTATTTTTTGTTTGTTTGTTTGTTTGTTTTTTACTTAGAAAGCTTTCTGAAACCTGTTCCTAAAATCTCAGGGAGAATGTAAATAATATACCTTGGTATTATATTCCATTTTACACTTGAAATTCATTCTGTTGTTTTCTTTTGCCTTAAGAAAGTGTACATGAAACACAATGCTAACACTCCTCATTTAGACATCATTGCTAGCTCAATTTCAGCATTCTTTATACTCACAAACCGTCAGAGCAAGAAGAGACCTAAGTGGAGCTCTTCAGGGTGAGAGTAAACAAACTTGTATGCCAGATCAGAAAGCAGTGTGAAGCTCCCTTCCTTCCTGTTAAGACTAATGGTGATTCTCCAGGCTGTCAGTCTGCTTGTCAGTCCCATTGATATTGCTGCTGGAGCTTGGGTGTGCCCTCTCCTCCTTGATGGCCTTGGGTTGGCTTCCTTAGTCTATCTGATACCATTCATCTGCTGTCATGTTCCTTCTTTTCCTTTTTCTTTCTTTTCCCCTTTCCTTCTTCCTTCCTTTCTCCTTCCTTCCCTCCTTCCTTCCTTCTTTCCTTTCCTTTCCCTTCCCTTACCCTTACCCTTTCTTTCCTTCCTTCTTCCTTTCTTCCTCTCTCCCCCCCATGGGTGTTGAACCCACAGCCTTGTGCATACTTTGCAAATGCTCTTACCACTGAGCTGCACCCCCAACCCCTTTTTATTTTTTTGTCTTGTGACAGAGTCTAAGTTACAGAGGTTGCCTCTGACCTTGAATTTATAATCCTCCTGCCTCCACCTTCCAAGTCACTGGGATTATAGCCATATGGCACCATGCCCAGCTCTGATTTCTAACTCATCTGTTTTTGTTTCTCATAGGCGAGGTATTTCTCCTCTAAATCTGTACTTTAACAAACAGTAACCCTTCATATATGCTGAGGACTAGTAACAATTGGCTCACCAGATTAGCTTTTTGGATCCTGAGAAAATCCTCACCATTTTTTCATGCCTGATACCAGTAGGGGTTAGTTGTATATAAAGAACCCAAATATGTAAGTCTAGGCCTCTCTCCTCCTGTAAGATACGAACTTGTGGGTTATAGTATGTGAGCATCAAAGGAAGGGGGCTTTTTTATTTTCTCTGTCACTTACTCTCCCTGCTCCCCGAGGCACATAGGCAGGTCAAAATGGGGCAAGTAAGAATAACTCACATTCACTCAGGGCTTGTTGTGTGTCAGACACTATTCTAAGCACTGTACATGTATTAGCTCATTTAATTCTGACCACAGCTGCGTGACATAGCTTTGCACTATTATAAGTTATATCTGACTTTGGAATGTATATGTGTATTTCCCCCATTAATTTCCTCATTTTAAGAGAACTATTGATATCAGAAAAAATAACTGTTCAAAGATTATTTTGGAAGGTGTATTTTCTACATCATAAAGACTTACAAAGTCACCTAGATAATGCTGACTTTAATTGACTTAGATGAATCAAATATGCCAAAACTTCTTGTTAACTCATCTTACCTAAGAGGCATATGTATTCCAAACAAAGGCAAGAAAATGTGAAACAATTGCTTTTCTGAAGATGATGTTTTAGAATAAAATAGATTCAGTCTATCTCATAGAGTTGAAGTAGCTGACTATAAAATCAGATATTGAAGAATTTTAAATTTACTTTTTCTTACCCAACTCCCAACTTAGGAGTCTTATTCTCTCTCAAGATAAAAAAATTTCCTGCTAATGTTTAGATAACACTACTGTATTTGAGTATCTGTAAGTGTGTGAGGAGAGAAGTAACATTTAGAAAAATCTTATTGGTAGTCACAGGGGTAGATACCAATGGAGATAATGCTGGCAAAAATACATGGAGAATAGTTATTTGATTTTAAAGATAAAACTTTCAGTTGTTGATTTCACGGGTTCTACAACTAATCAGATTCATTGGGATTATAAGAACACTTGCTTAGAAATATTTCATGAACCCTCTCTAAGAAAGAGTAAAAGGACTCAAAATGCTTGGAGATGTATTTGAGCATTTTTCAGAAAAGGGAAAAGAAAATCCTTAAAAAAAAAATCAAGAGCAAAACTTCTCCTAGCATGAATTGAGAGGCTTTGATTTAACTTTTATCCTAAGTAGATTTTCCAAACCTATTTTACTGGTCATATTCATATCATCTCACCCCTCAGATTGTAGGGAATTTTCAGCCATGGCCCTACTGAGTTCTAACTCCCATTTAAAATTTTTTAATCTGATGCCTAGCTTAACACAGTATTCTGAATTTAAATGAAAACTTATTTATTTGCTAGATAAAATTATTAGGATTTAGTTTAAATTCATGGTCAGATAATATTTTAACTTTTTTCTTCCTTTGTTCCTGAATTCAGAATATGAAACAAGCTTGCTTTTGTTCAATCATATTTCACCTGAACATGAGTATTTTGATGAGTTTGAAATTAGTTTTGTAAAATTTAAATATTTGCAGAGTGATCAGTGGCAGCTGTTGGATTCTTGAGACTTCTCTCATGCAGTTGCATTCCATGCACTAGAGACCAAGAACAGTTCCTGCTCTGGGGAGTATTGTGCATAAACAAAGTACATTGAGAAGCATAATGTGCTCTACAGATGTCAGACGTTTGAGTTGTTAGCTTAATTTTCACATTTGGATTTATTGGAGAGAGATTACTGAGAATGTAACAACTGGATAACCAGTGACTTGCTTAGGTCAAACTACCTCCTGTATGGAGAATTCCTAGGATTCAGATGTGGGAGTAATGTGGTGAGATTATTTGTCTGTTTGTATCCTGTGAAAGCCCTGTCACTAGCTCCCTTTAGAAGTGTCATAGATTTCTGATGGCACCATTTAGTCTCTGACAGGTGTGGGTGTGGTTAGGTTGGCATTGACAGAACGTCACGATGGCTAGAGATAGGCTCAGGCATATCCAGCTTCATCACATACCGTCTGTCAACATACTTTATTATAGGAGTCAGTGCGCACTGAGACAATTGATAGATTGCCTGGAATATTTTTATCTTGGGTAAAAAAATTTTACTTAATTTGACTTTACTTGTTTGACAACAGTTGTCTTTAAAAAAATCTCTGATATTCTTAGGTTTGGCACTCTGACCCCATTCTATTTTAATTTGCTTTAATATTCTTTATTCCTTTTCTGTTTCTTTATAGATGTGGATTATTATAGTTTTAATCTTTTTCTATTGTGAGTATATGAGTATATAGAGTCATACTCATTTTAGTACAGGCATAAAGTAAATTAGCCACAAATTATTCTGGTTTCTTTTTCAGCATTTATAATAGAAGAATGAGTGGATATACTATCTGTATCATTTTTGTTCTTTTCTCACCATGTCCTAATTTTGACTAAGATATAGACTGGTAACTCAGGGATGTTTTTCTGTAGTGGTACTTTTTAATATTCATGTCTAGATTTTATGTACTTTTATCTTTCATGTTCATGTGTAATTAGTCCTTATTCAGTTTTCCAGGCTTCTACTACAAATAATGCCATAAATATCCTTTTAGATAAATCCTTGTGTATATCCATGCTTCCTTCCTTGCAATAAATCCTTTTGTGTGTGTGTGTGTGTGTGTTGTTTTTTGACAAGGTTTCTCTATGTAGCTGAAGTTGGCCTTGAACTTACCATGTAGCCTAGGCTGGCCTCAACCTCCTGAGTGTTGGGGTTACAGGTGTGCACCACCATGCTTGGCCTCATGGTAAATTATGTTGTTGTTTTTATTAGTTTTCTTTTTTCTTAATTTTCTTCTTGACAAGTTGCAGTTACTTTGGAAAATGAATTTAAGTATTATATAATTGGCATTATATTTTTGCTTATAATTGGACTTAACATATATTGAGTGTTTACTATGTTCCTACCACTTAACATACATTATCTTTTGTAGAACATATAGTATTTGAAGTGGTTATTAAATATTCCTCAATGTGCAGTTTATTGATGTGAGATTCACAGAGCTTATATAACTTGACCAGTAGTATAGCTAATAGGAACTGAAGATAGAAGTCACAAGTAAGCATGCCAAATTTTTTCACTTCATATCATGCCTTCGAGTCTATGGGAAGATTTATGTTAAAAAGCACATTTCTCCATCATATTACTGTGCATGTGGACTACCTCTAACAAAGTTTATTTTTAAGTTGAAGTATAATTTACACAGATCTTAAATGTGTTTTGACTATTCTGTATTCTTACGTAACTACCACTCCTGTTTTCATCACCACAGAAAGTTCTCTTGTGCCCCTTTCCAGTCAATTGAGCTTCCACCTCTTTTCCCTACTAAGCAATTACTTATGATTTCTGTCATCACATTTCAGTTTTGCTTTTTATGGGCTATCATATAAACAGAACACACAGTAGATGTTCTAGTATATTGGTGGTGTTCTTTGTGTGAGTTTCTGTTTAATATTTTCTATGGGGGCCAGAGGAGATGGTGTTCATGGGCAGAGGGGCAGATTGCAAACCAAATTAAAGTCCTGGAATAAATGATGGCTATTACCTGAAAGAAAAGGTAGGGGGACAGATATATTTTATACAACTTGTAGCTTTGTAAAATAGACATTCTTTCCATTTTTCTGCTGAGGTATCTGAAGCTCAGTGAAGTGAACTAATATAAGACTGATGTATTATAGCTAATGGGTAGTAAAAAGTGGTAAAGCTAATACTTGCAGACTGGCCTGTTTAACCTAAAGTCTTTTGGTATACTCTTAAGTGTTTGAGTTTTTGCTTTGTTCACTTTTGGTTTTGCCAGAGGAGCAAAAAGGAAAATGCTAAACTGTTATCTTTCTCTGATAATTGTCCTTTGGGGAAACCACAGGTCAGGGTTGTCAGACCAGGAAACACAGCAACTTATTTAGAGAGCTCCAAGTGGAACAGAGGGTTAGCCAAGCAGGGGAGGTAGGAAATTGCTTCATTCCTGGCCTAGAGTCCTCCTGGAAGTTTTTGTAATGGGACCTACGGCAATACTATTCCTTCCTGCTATGAGGACCTCCAGGATTCAAAGGGCTAAAGCTTTGTACATTAGGCCAAGATTTTGTTGAGACTTGGCTAAGGACTTTAAAATTAGTGTTGGGGAAATGGGTTTTTCTTCAGCATTTATGTTAGAATTGCTACTCCTTTATGTGAGAGGCCTTCAACTCTCTTCAGGGGTTATTGTTGGTTCCCCGTAATCATTCTTTACTTGCTGCATTGCCCAAGATTGGTCTGTGATGAAAGCGAGAAATTGGTTTAAGATAGTGGATTAAATAAAAGTTCTTGATCACCTAAATGAATTAGACATGTGAGTAAGGGGTTTATAGACCATTACATGCGTCCAGTGAGATGGCATTGGCTTGGATAGGATATAAGGAACCACAGGACTGTTTATACTCATGAAAATGGAATGACTCACTTGTCACATACAAGGGATCCTCAACAAGATTGTCAGCAGATTTCTCATCAGAAATTTTGGAGGCCAGAAAGCAATAGGCTGATACATTAAAAGTACGTAAAAAGACAAAATACAAAAAAACTTGCCAACCAAAAATCTTGCATCTGGCTGGGCACCATGGCACACACCTTTAATTCCAGCCACTTGGGAGGCTGAAGCAGGAAAATCACAAGCTCGAGGCCAGAGGCAGCCTATGTAACTTATTGAGACCCTGTCTCCAAATAAAAAAAATT
The DNA here is from genome assembly GCA_007922755.1 of Pedetes capensis. Taxonomy (NCBI): domain Eukaryota; kingdom Metazoa; phylum Chordata; class Mammalia; order Rodentia; family Pedetidae; genus Pedetes; species Pedetes capensis. Next base: position 56,980 of record VMDO01010640.1, on the reverse strand, counting down.
AAAAAATGAGCTGGGGGTGCAGCCCACTGGTAGAACACTTGCAAAGTATGTGCAAGGCCCTGGGTCAACCCCCAAGTACGTACCCACCCCTCCGCCTTAAAAAAAAAAATTAAAAAAATAAAAGGAAAGGAAAAAAGAATCCTATATTTGGGCAAAATTTTCTTTCAGATGTGAGGAAGAGCCAGGTATGATGACATACACCAGTAATCCTAGGGACTTGGGAGGCAGAAGCAGAAGGACCACAAGTTCAAGGCAAGAGGCAACCTTCAGAACTTGGCAAGATTCTGTTGCAAAGAAAAAAAAGGGCTGGGGGGCTGGGGTGCAGATCCGTATTAAAATGCTTACCTAGCAATGTGTGAGCCCTGGTTTCAATGTCCCAGTACTACCGAGAGAGAGAGAGAGAGAGAGAGAGAGAGAGAGAGAGAGAGAGAGAGAGAGAGAGAGAGAGAGAGATATTAAGACATTCCCACATAAAGAAAAACCAAGGGAATTTCTTACCATAAACCTACCTGCAAGAAATGTTCAGGGAAATCCTGAGCATTTGAGTGAAATGAAAGAATACTAGATAGCCACTCAAAGCTGTGTGAAGAAATAGTTCTTGTTGCTAGGTGCCATCAAGTCGAGTCTGATTCCTAGCAACCCTATATACAACAGAATTGATTCTATGCCAGGCACATGATCTTTTATGATTAAGTCCATTGTTGCAATCACTGCATCAGTCAATCTAGTTGAGAGTCTTCTCTTTTTTGGTTGACCTGCTGTTCTCCCAAAAATGAGGTCATTCTCTAGGGCCTGGTCCCTTATAACATGTCCAAAATATGTAAGATGCAGTCTAGCCAGCCTTGCTTCCAAGGAGCACCCTGGTTGCACTTCTAGGACAGATCTGTTGGTTCGTTTGGCAGTCCATGGTATATTCAATATTCGTCTCCAGCACCATAATTCAAAAGCATCAGTTTTTCTCCTGTCTCCCTTATTCAGTGTCCAGCTTTTACAACTGTATGATGCAACTGAAAATAGCATGGCATGACTCAGGTGCACCTTCATCTTCAATGTGACATCTTTACTTTTCAACGCTTTAAATAGGTCTTTTGCAACAGCTTTTTCCAAAGCAATGTATCTTTTGATTTCTTGACTTCTGCTTCCATGGGTGTTGATTGTAGAATCAAGTAAAGCAAAATCTTAGACAACGTCAATCTTTTCTCCATTTATCAGGAAGTTTCATACTGACCCAGTTGTAAGGATTTTTGTTTTCTTGATGTTGAGGCACGATCCATACTGAAGGTTGTCTTCTTCAGTTTTCATCAGTGAATGTTTCAAGTCCTCTTCACTTCAGCAAGCGGAGTTTTATTATCTGTATAACATAGGTTGTTAATGAGTCTTCCTTAAGTCATGATGCTGTGTTCTTCTTCATAAAATCCAGCTTCTTGGCTTATTTGCTCAGCGTAGAGATTTAAGAGGTACTGTGAAAGGATACAACCCTGACGCACACCTTTCTTGACTTTACACCAGGCACTGTTTCCTTGTTCTATTTGAACTGCCTCTGGGTCCATGTACAGATTCCTCATGAGTACAATTAAGTGTTCTTAAGATGTCCCATTCTTTGCAGTGTTATCCATAATTTTTTATGATCCACATAGTCAGATGCCTTTGCATAGTCAATAAAACATAGGCATCTTTCTGATATTCTCGGCTTTTGGCTAATATCCACCTGACATCAGCAATGATGTCCTTGGTTCCATACCCTCTTCTGAATACAGCTTGATTTTCAGGGAGTTTCCTGTCAATATACTGCTGCAGTAATTTTTGAATGATCTTTAGCAAATTTTTGCTTGTTTATGATATTAATGATACCGTTTGATACTCTCCACATTTGGTTGGATGCCCTTTCTTGGAAGTAGGCACAAATATGGATCTCTTCCAGTCAGTTGGCCAGGTAGCTGTTTTCCAAATCTCTTGGCATAAACAAGTGAGCACCACCAGTGCTGCATCTCTTTGTTGAAACTTCTCTGTTGATATTCCATCAATACCTGAAGCCTTGTTATTCACCAATTCCTTCAAGGCAACTTCCACTTTGTCCTTCAATGCCATTGGTTCCTGGTCATATGTAACCTCTTAAAATGGTTGGTCATCCACATTCTTTTTATTATAATAACTATGTGTATTCCTTCCATCTTCTTTTGATGTTTCCTGCATCATTTTTAATATTTTCCCTATAGAATACTTCACTTACTGCCACTTGAGTCTTGACTTTTTTCTTCAGTTCCTTAAGGTTGATTGGAACAGAGCATATTCTTTCCTTTTGGTTTTCTATCTACAGCTCTTTGCACATGTTATTATAATATTTGATTTTGCCCTTTGACAAAAGCTGCCCTGTGAAATCTTCTGCTTATTTCTTTAACTTTGTCATGTCTTCCTTGTAGCTGTTCATCATTCAAGAACAAATTTTAGAGTCTCTTTTGACGTGTAAATTTGGTCTTTTCTTTTTTTCCTATCTTTTTAATAGCCTTTTGCTTTCCTCATGAAGGATGCCTTGGATGTCATGCTACAGCTCATCTGGTCTTTGATCATAAGTGTCTAATGCATCAGACCTGTTCTTGAAGTGGTCTCTGATCTCAGGTGAAGTATACCCATGGTCATACCTTGGCTCTCAAACACTTGTTCTAATATTTTTCAGTTTCACTTTGAACTCGCATATGAGCAGTTGATGTTCTGATCCACTATTAGCACCTGGTCTTGTTCTGACTTTTGATATTCTGCTTTTCCATCATCTCTTTCCACAAATGCTATCAGTTCGGTTCCTGTATGTTCCATCTGGTGAATTCCATGTGTATAGTCTCCATTTATGTTGATGAAAAAATGTATTTGCAATGGAAAGGTCATTCGTTTGACAAAATTCTATCATGTGATCTCCAGTATCACCAAAACTATATTTTCCAACTACTGAGCCGCTGCCTTTGTTTCCAACTTTTGTATTCCATTCACCTGTAATTATCAATACATCCTGATTGCATGTTTGATCTACTTCGGATTTCAGAAGCTGGTAAAAATCTTCCCTGTCTTCATTTGTGGCCTTAGTGGTGTGTGCATAAATTTGAATAACAGTCATATTAACTGGCCTTCCTTGTAGGCTTACGGATATTATTCTATCATTGACAGCATTGTATTTCAGGACAGATCTTGAGATGTCTTTCTTGATGATGAATGCAATCTCTCATTCCTGGCATAGTAGACCATATGATTATCTGATTCAAAATAGCCCATTGCTGTCCATTTTAGCTCACTGATGCCTAGGGTGTTGATGTTTATGTGTTCCATTTCCTGTTTGATGATTTAGAAATGTTCCTAGTTTGATCCTGTGTATATTCCATGTTCTAATTTTTAACGGGTGTTTACAGTTTTCCTTCTCATTTTGAGTCATGCCACATCAGCAAATGGAGGTCCCTGTGGCTTTACTCCATTCCCATCATTAAGGTGGACTCTACCTTCAGGAAGCAATGCTTCCCCAGTCATCTTTTGAGTACCTTCCAACCTGGGGGCTCAATTTTTGGTACTATATCTGACAGTGTTTCTCTGCTATTCATAGGCTTTTCAATGACTAATTGGTTTTGGAGTGGAGTGTTCTTTTCCCTAGTGTGTCTTAGTTTGGAAGCTCCTCTGAAACCTGTCCACCATGGGTGACCCTGATGCCATTTGTAATACTGGTGGCACAGCTTTCAGCATCACAGCAACACACAAGCCCCCACAGTATGACAAAGTTACAGACACGTGGGGGATGTGAAGAAATAGAGATCACAAATAAGTTCGCTGCAGCAGCAATTACAAAGCTAGTGTTATTGTGACAGTAGTTTATAACTGTACTCTTTATTTTCTATATAAGTTAAGAAACTAATACATTTAAAAATTACTAGTATAAAGCTAGTATTTTTGTAACATTCATTTGTCATTCACAGGGGATTTTTCTGTATAATCTGAGACTAGCGCACGTTTAAAAATTATGTTGGAACACACAATGTCTAAAGAAATTATTTTGTGACAAACAACTGAAAGCAGTGTGTATTGACCTATTAAGAGGGTAGAGACTTCGTATGTTATTGAATTTTATAATGTATATACAGAACACTCTATTGAATAAAGACAACAGCTTACATGTTTTTCTCAAGTGCACAGGGGACATTTTCTAGGAGAGACCATATGTTAGGCTTCAGATTAAGCCTCCATAGATTTAAAAAGATGTCAAGTATCTTCTCTCACAACCACAAGGTAATACAAGAAATCAATACAGAAGTAAAAACTGGACAATTCACAAAATTGTGAAAATTAAATAACACACTTAATAGATTCAAAAAGAAGTCAGAAAAGAAATTAGAAAATACTTAGAGGTGAATGCAAATGAAAATATAACATACCAAAACTTATGGAACATGGCAAAAGCACTTCTGAGAAGAAAATTTGTAACTACATCCTTACATTAAAACACAGAAAAGATTTCAAGTCAACAACCTAACATTACAACTTATGGAACTAGTAAAAGAAGAACAAACTAAGCATAAGCTAACAATAGGAAAGAAATAATAATGATTAGAGTAGAGATAAATGAAATAGAGTATAGAAAAATAGAGAAAAGTACAAGAAACTAAATATGGGTTCTTAGAAAAGGTAACAAAATGGACAAACATTTAGATAGATGAACTAATAAAAAAGAAGTCTCAAATTACTGGAGTCAGAAATATAAACAGGATTATTACTACTAATTCTGTAGAAATAAAAAGACTTATTTATCTACTTATTGCTTATTTATTTTGTGATATGGGGAATGAACCCAAGGTCTTGCACTTATTAGGAGAGCACTCCACCACTGACCTACATCTCCATCCTAAAAAGGTTTATAAGAAAGTACTATGAGCAATTGTTTGCCAGAAAATAAGATAATCTTGATGAAATGGACAAATCCCAAGAACTATAAAACCTAATAAGACTAAATCACAAACAATGAGAAAATCTAAATAGATCTATGACTAATAAAGAAATAGAATCAGGAACCAACATCTCTCAACAAAGGAACGTCCCAAACCTGATGGCTTCATTGTTGAATTCTATCAAACATTTAAGGAAAAATTTTTCCCAAAAAATTGAAGAAAAAGGAATATTTTCTAAGTCATTTTATGAGGCCAACATTACCTTGATATCAGAGCCATACAAAGACACTACAAGGAAAGAAGTGTGCACACCAAAACCCCTATGGATATTAATGCAAAATCCTTAACAAAATATTAGCAAACTATTTCAGCAACATATTAAAGGGATTAGACACAATGACCAAATGAGAATTATGCCTGAACTGCAAGGGACATCCAATAAATGAACATTAATTCATGTAATATACCACATTGACAGAATGAATGGGAAAAAACCATGCATGATTATTATTATTATTTTTTTTTGTGCTACTGGGAAGTTGAACCCAGGGCCTTGCACATATTTTGCAAGTGTTCTATCACTGGGCTGCATTCTCCACCCACTTTTTATGTTTTATCTTGAGAAAAAAACCTCTCTGGATTATGCCGGCTGCCTTTGGTCCCGAACTTGTGATCCTTCTACCTCTGCCTCCCAAGTTACAAGGATTACAAGCATGAACAACCACACCACAATGATCATCTTAATTGAAGCAGAAAAAGCATCCAGCAAAATTCAATGACCTTTCCTAGTGAAAAAATCCAACAAAGTAGGAATAGAAACTCAACACAGTGGGTTTAGCTCACCTGGGAACATGCTACTCTGTACTCTCTGAAGATCTGAGTTTGATCTCCAGCACCACAAAAACAGAAGGACATGGTAGTCCATTCCCGAAGCAATCCCCAAAACAATCAGCCATTGAAAACCCTATGAGGGTCGCCATGAATCGGCCCCCACTCAAGGGTACCTAACAACAGCAACAACAACTCTCAACACAGTAAAAGCCCAAGAGCAGTGATCATCATATTCCATGGTGAAAGGCTGAAAGATTTTATTCTAAGACCAAGGATGTCTGTTTTCATTACTTAACATCATGTTAGAAGTTCCAGCCAGAGAATTAGACAAGAAAAACAAATAAAGATATCCACATTGGAAGGGAAGGAGTGAAAATATCTTACATGTAGAATATTGTGAGTTCATCAAGGTAACAGAATGAAAAGTCAGTGCACAAAACTCAGTTATATTTCTATAACCAATCTAAAAAGAGAATTGCGAAAACATTTCCATTTATAATAGCATCAAAATGAATAAAAAATATGTTAGCCAAAGAAGTAAAACACTTGTACTGTTGCTGAAATAAATTAAAGATGATACAAATAAGTGGAAATACTTCCTATGTTCATAGATTGGAAGATTTAATATTGTTAAGAAGTCAGCATTACCCAAATGACCTACAAATTTCAGGACTATATCTATCAAAACCCCCAATATGCTTTTTGCAGAAATAGAAAAACATATATTATAATTTATGTGGAATCTCAAAGGATCCTGAGTAGCTGAAACAATTTTGGAAAAAAAGAACAAAGCTGGAGAACTTACACTTACTGATTTCAGAACTTACCACAAAGCTACAGTGATCAAAACAGTATGGTACTGGCATAAAAGCAGATAAACCAATCGTTTTGAGTAGAAAGCCCCAAAATAAACTCTTTCATATGTAATCAAATGATTTTTGACAAAGGTGCCAAGACCTGTCAATGGAGAAAGGATAGTGTTTTCAACAAATGATCCTGAGGAAACTAGATGTCCACATGTAGAAGAATGAATTTGGATCCTTACCTAAAACCATATGCAAAAATTAAATCAGAATGGATCAAAGACCTAAATATAAGACCTAAAACTATAAAACTCTTAGAAGGAAATATAAGGCAAATGCTTTATGACATAAAATTTTCCAGTGGTTTCCTGGATGTGATACCAAATGCACAGTCAATGAAAGAACAGGCAAATTAGACTTCATGAAAGTTAAAAAATCTTGTGCATCAAAAGACACTGTCAGCATAAAAAGGCAACTCACAGAATGGGAGAAAATGTTTGCAAGTCATATCTGATAAGGGATTATATCCAGAATATATAGTTGTTGTTGTTAGGTACCCTCTAGTCATTGTCTGACTAGTCATAGTCATAGCGATCCTGCGTACGACAGGTGAAACAGTATTGTTAGTGCTTCTCTGCTATTCATAGGTTTTCAATGGCTGGGTCTTTTTTGGGGGGGAGGGGGTGCTAGGTCCTCCAAAGCCTATGGCACCTGGTGTCCACAGGCAGTCTCCCATCCAATTACTAACCACGCCCCACCCTGCTTAGCTTCCCAGATCTGATGGGATCAGTTGCCACAGTGGTACAGCTGCAGGCAGAATATATGGACAACTCCTTAAAATTCAACAACAGCAAACAAACAACCCAATTAAAAAATGGGTAAAAGACTTGAATAGCTATTTCTCCAAAGAAAATAAACAAAGAACAATAAGTACATGAAAAAATGTTCAATATCACTAGAGGAAATGCAAATCAAAACTATGAGATACTGTCTCATACCCATTAGGATCCTACTATTGGAAAGAAAGAAGGAAAGAGACAAACAAACATCAAATTATAACATGTACTGGCAAAGATGTGGAGCCCCTGCAGAAAACAGTATGATGATTCCTCTAAAAGCTAAAAATGGAATTGCTATAGGGTCCAGCAATTCTACTTTTGGGTATATTCCCAAAAGAATTTAAAGCACAGTCTCAAACAGATATTTGTACACCATTATTCACAATAGCTAAAGCACAGAAGCTACCTACATGTCCATTGGTTCATTTGATGGGTGAATGTTATTGTTAGGTGCTGTAGAGTTGGGTCCAACTCATAGTGATCCTTATAGAGTTTTCAATGGCTGATTGTTTTGAAATTTCTTCAGGAGTGGATTGCCATGTCCTCCCATTTTTGTGGTGCTGGGGATCGAACCAAGGACCTCAGAGAATGCAGCGTAGCACTCTGCCAGCTGAGCTATACCCCAGCCCTGATGGGTGAATAAATAAGCAAAATATGGTATATACATATAATGGGATGTTCCAGCCTTAAAAAGGAGGGAAATGTTGACATATGCTGCTACATGGATGAACTTTGAGGACATTATGCTATGAAATAAGCCAGTTACAAAAAAAGAAATACTGTAGCATTCCATTTATGTGACGTACCTAGAATAGTCCAAATCAGAGATCCAGAAAGTAGAATGGTGGTTGGAGCTGAAGAAAGGAATAGGCAGTTATCGTTTAATGGGATGAAGTCTCAGTTTTATAAGATGAGAAAGTTAAGGAGATGGATGATGGTTTAGGTTGCACAACATTATCAGTGTATTTAATACCACTTTACACTTAAAATTATTAAGGTGGTAAATTATATGTTATGTATTTTCTACAATAAAAATTTGGAAAGATCTCTCTTAAGCATCGAGGTTTATAATTTTTATTTAGATGATTTTATAATATACCAAATGAACTCTAAATGGACTAAATATATGCCAATTTCTTTTAATTGCATAGAAAAATTAGGAATAGAAGTTAGTGCTTACCAAAGTTCTTGAACTCTGAAGCACTGGAAGAAAACTGGAAGGAATTTTTATGACTACATTTTAAAAAATGTGACAAAATATCTGTAACAAATAAGAAAGGCAAAAACTTAATAATATCCTTATTATATAAAGAGTTAACATATGTTACAGGAATGAAATGAAACTGTATAAAGAATTCAAGAACAGACTCAAGTAGATATCAGAATTTAGTACATAATGATGGCATTTAAAATTTGTGGGATACAGTTAGAATATCCAAAATGTGTAGAATAGTTGTCCAAACATTTAGGACCAAAAGCTAACTCTTCCTTACTCCTTAAACCAAAACAAATTTGGATGGAGAAGATATTTAAATTTTAATTTCTTAAGAAGCAGTATGTCATTGGTGAGAGCAGACTCTGAGTGAGACAGCCTGGGTTTACATTGCCACTTCTGCCAGTCACTAGCTGTGTGACCTTGGCTAAATTGCTTAACAACTTTGTGCTTCAGTTTCATACAATGAGGATGATTATAGTACCTGCCTCACAGGATCCTTGCAAAGACTAAATGAGTTAACATTTATAAAGTTCTTGGTACAGTGCCTGGCATATACAAGTGCTATTTAAATGTAGCTGTTACCAGCATCATCAACATGAATGAAAAAGTGAAACTATACGGCAAATATTTTCATGAGCTTGGTGGTGGAGGAAACATGTTTTATTGTGATAAGAAAGCTGTATTGCATTAAGGAAAAGATCAAGAGATTTGGTACATTAAAACTTCCACACGTAGGGAAACAATGACTGCTGACCAGTGAGTGAGGTGCTGGGAGTCACCATCCATAGAAGGGATAATCTCTGACAGGGACGACATTTGTTTATTGCTTCTTGCACTAAAGCCAGGAGATGACGATGAGGAGCCAGGCAGGTACCCTGGGAAGAGTTTGTTCCAGTGTTTTAAACATTGTCTTGGCCCTTCTATGTCAGTGGATATGTATTAGTTTCCTAGGGGTGCTATCACAAATGACCATAAACTTGATGTCTTAAGAAAATGAAGTCTATTCTCTCCACTCAGTTCTGGAGGCCAGAAATCCAAAATCAAAGTGTTGACTCACCATGTTCCTCTAAAGACTCTGGGGAAAGATCCTTCCTTGACCCTTTCAGCTTCTAGTGTCCCCTGGTAGCCCAGCTCCAAGCTCTGCTTCCGTCCTCACCTCCTCCTTCTCTGTGCATTCTCTCCTCTTTATAAGGAAAAAGTCATTGAGGTTACATTTAGCCCTACTCACTGGATTTAAGGCCCACCTTAATCCGCTGTGACTCATCTTAACTAATTACATCTGCAAAGACCCTATGTTCTAATAAAGTCACATTCTGAGGTTCTGAGTGGACATAAATTTAGGGAGGGTGGGGATGACACTGTTCCCTGCCACAACTTTTGCTCTCACTTTTAAAGAGAAAACAGCTATAGGCCTGGCTTCGAGAATAGTGGTGTTGATAAAGGTGGGAAGGAGTTCCAACACTGTGTGGGGAGCTATTTGTGGCAGCAGAGGTGTCACCCACAGAGGTGTACTAATGCAAAGCTAGAGAGGCCTCAACTCACCGTCCTAAGGTCTTGTTTTTAGTAGATAGCACCAGAGGTTCAGACATCTAGGAGTGACAAAAAAGCTAAGAATAGGAAGGGAGGGATGGGGGTGTAGCTCAGCACTAGATTGTGCATGAGGCTGAATCAGCACCCCCCAATAAAAAGAAGAGGAAGGAGTTAATTGAAAACTAATGAAGCTTTTCAGAGTGAGACATACTTAGTCATATGCACTGAGAGATGTATTAGTCAGCCAGTGCATCACTGTGGCAGAGAAACTGACCAAAACAGACTTAGGGGGAAGAGATGATTTATTAGGGGTTGACAGAGAATGAAGCCATAGTGGCCATGGGGCAGGTGTTGTGGGGCCTGTGGCTGATGACTTCATGCCATGGCAGATGAGAAGCAGAGAGTGAGCTGAACGTGGTAGTGTACACCTGTAATCCCAGTGACTTGGGGCAACAGAGGCAGGAGGGTTGCAAGTTCAAGACCAGAGGCAGTCTATGTAACATAGTGAGACCCTGTCTCAAGAGAAAAAAAAAATTTTTTAAAGGGCCCAAGAGTACAGCTCAGTGGTAGAGCACTTGCAAAGTATATGTGAGGCCCTGGGTTCAGCACCCCTAGTCCCACCAAACAAACAAACAAACAATGACCAGAACCAGGGCTCTGGTAAGAATCTCCAAAGGCTCTCCCCCAGGGAACTGCTTCCACAAAGGTAGTATCCCCTCTCCCAAAGTTCTGTAGCTCTCACAAACAGCACTATCAGCTGTGGACCCAGTGTTCAAACATATGACCTTTGGGGGACATTTAGATCCAAACAGTAATAAGAGACAAGACTGGAGTCTTAGACAAGTGATGGACAAATTGGAATTTCTAGGAAGGGCCTGGGCTGGGATTTAGCTCAGTTGGTAGAGTGCTGCGCTGCAGTCTTTGAGGTCCCGAGTTCAATTCCCAGCACCCAAAAATGGGAGAAGGACCTAGCAATCCACTCCCAAGTCAATCCTGAAACAGTCAGCCATTGAAAACCCTATGAGGGTCACTATGAGTCAGATACTGACTTGATGGCACCTGACAACAACAACAGGAAGGGCCTATTATTCAGCTTTAGGAGATTATGAAATTACTTGAAATGCCAAGAAAAAATGTTGTGTGTGGGGATAGTACATATTCTGCAAAGAGGGTTCAAAGCTCTCAGTAGATCCACGAGAGTGTCCAGGACCTCAAGAGAAATGTTCACAGAGTAGAGTCATCTTGGGAATGGAACATAGGACTTGTTTTCAGGTAAAATAGCAAGTAGGCCATCCTTTTTAAAAACTGTGGATTAAAATTTACCTCTGTAACTTGCTACAGTACAATTGGGAAAATATCACTGAATACATTTATATGTTGCCCTAGTTTTTAAAAGTTTTCAGTGTTTCAAAGTGTATTTAAATAGTTTTGCCACAAAAAGCCCCCCACTCTCCCACTTCCCTGGTTTTCAGCGCCTTTCTCTGGACAGAGGCTTCTTCCCACCCTCTTGGGACCTAGCATCATTTAGGCTTTATCTCCTCCAATCTACCAGAAGTTTAGTCAGCAAGATCTGTGCTGCCATTGCTGGTCCTCAGGTTACTCTGCCCATCAGCCTTGTTGAATGTGTCAATCCTCCTTCCTTTGTGAACACAGTCTTCAGTTGGCTTCCAGAATTTCATACTTATCACCTGGCCAGCTGCTGCTTCCTAACCTCCTTTGCCTACTCCTTGCATCTTTCTTTCTCTGTGAGCGTAATCCTAAGTTTAGTCCTCACACTGTCTTCTCCATATGTAAGGCTACCTGGGGAATCTCATTCATTCCTTTGGTTTGCTTTCTTACCTTCCTGAAGGTATCTGTTATAAAATACATTAGAACTTTTCCCACTTTTGACCCACATAGACTGTTCAATTTGTTTATTTGATGATGGGTGCTCTTTTCAGGTGTGTTAATTTTTCCCATTATTTTATACTTCCCGTGGGATATTGGCAGTTCAACTAGAGCACTTGATGGGAGGGGCTAAAGTCCAGCCCCTATCTTGGGCCCTGCCTGGTGAGTTGGGCCATAAGGGAAACTCACCCTTTGGTTACCCTTTCCCACCACCACCACATGGCCTGGTGACTCCAGAAAGCTCCTTTCCCTTTGATGGGACTGCTTCCTCCATCCACACCCTGCCCATCTTCTGAGCAGTCAGCTAACTCAGCACAGGGTGGGCAAAAGAAGAGAGAACTCTCAGGCACCCACTAGGCCACATGAAATGTACTCCCTGCTCCCTACCCTAGCCAAGCCCTTTGCTCTGATGTGTCCACATGGTTCCTGGCTTACACTGGGCTGGCACTGCCATGTTTTGGCCTATGCATGCTGGTGGTACATGGCATGTATGTGAAAGAGAAAAGGACACAAGCCAACCACTTTTCTCTGCCCATCTGTGAAGTTTGGCACCTAGCACCTTCTACCCTGGGCTGCTTGTCCACCATACCAGGAGCCATCCAGCTTCTGTCTCACCAGGGCTTCCCATGTGTTACTGTCACTTCCTTAAATCTAGCAACTTATTCTTTTGTCAAACAGTGTAAGGGGCGGGATTCAGAAGGAGCTGGCAATGCATGTTAGTTTATAATGAGCAATAAAACTTTTCACGTTGGGAAAAATATGTTCAGTGTATATTAAGAAAAAAATTTTAATTTCTTGGAAAGGAAATATATTTAGTCTACACACATTTGGAAATGTTTAAGGAAATAGAAAGGTTTAACTTAACTAATAATAAAAGAAACATAGTTCAGAATAATAGCCGCATATACCTTTTACAGAATAAAATTTAAAAGATTTAAAAAAAGAATGTACCCAGGGCTGGTAATAGGCAGTAAATGGTGCGTTTTCATATACTACTCTTGGGCATCTCATTTGATTTAGCCTTTTTAGAAAGTATATAACTTATCACTAGTTTTAAAATGTTTATTCCCTTGACGCCATAATTCTCTTCCTGGAATTATAACCTAAGGAAAGCTTCAGTGTGAGAAAAATCTCTAGGTACTATGATATGCACTGAAGTGTTGTTTATTCTACTACTAATAACAATGACAATACATGGAAGCAGCCTAACTATCTGATGGCAGTGGGGTTGTTAAATAAGCTATGGTCTGTGAACCCAGTGGAATATTTTGTATCTATTAAAGTGATATATTTAAAGAGTATATGAAAAAGTGAAAAAAACCTACATAATATTAAATGAAAAGATAAGACAATTTGCATAGCATATTATAAAATTTAGGCATAATAGAATAGAAAGAAATTCAGTCTAACATTGGTAGACTTGTTTTTGGCTGATGGGCCAATGGGAATTTTATTTTCTCTTCTTGTTTTGTATTAATTCTAATGTCCTAGTGAGGTTTTCAATTAGAAGGGGAAAATGTACAAACACAAACTTGACTGGTTTCGGTTGATTCAAGATTTAGCAAAGGATAATGAAATGATAAAAGTTCCTAGTATGCATATTTCATAAAAGAGAAATCTTTCCAATATAAAATGGCTTATTGGAAAGGAAGAAAGCCAGGCATGGTGGCCCATACCTGTACTCCTGGCACTCAGGAGGACTGTGAGTTCAAAACCAGCCTGCACTATGTAGCAAGACCTTGTCTCTAGAGTAGCAGGGAAGAAATAATAGAAAAGTAGGGAGGCATGTTTTGTAAATTAATATAGCAAATGTTTGAGAGCAGGATTCAGGACTTGGATTGTGTGTTCAAATCCAAATCCACCTTCCCTAGGTATGCAACATTGGAGAAGTTGCTCAACTGACCAATGTTCCAGATTCTTCATCTGCAGAATACACATGGTAATGTTGTTGTTGTTGTGGTTAGGTGCCATAGAGTTGGTATCTGACTCATAGAGACCCTTACAGGGTTTTCAATGGCTGATTGTTTCGGAATTGCCTTGGAAGTGGATTGCCAGGCCCTTCTCCCATTTTTGCGGTGCTGAGAATTGAACTCAGGGCCTCAGAGACTGTAGCGCAGCGCTCTACCCACTGAGCTAAATCCCAGCCCGCACATGGTAATAGCATGGCTTTATTGGTAGCCAGTCACCACATATACAGAATGGGCTTGGAGAATAGGCTCACCTATTGCAATGAACCTGTAATTTAAGTAGAACTCTTAGCACTTTCTTTTAAATGCAGCCTTGTTTTCATTGGCAGGCTTAGTGTCTTCTGTTCTCTCATCATTGAGTCTTTCCCCCTTTTCAGAGAAGCTCTCCAGTGACATTTGTTTTTTACACATTTTGGCTAGTATTAGCGTGAGGGCTTACCAAAACTTTGAATGAGACCTGTGCTTAGTGTGGGAAAGAGGTACAGACAGAAGTGGTAAAGAAAATAATGAACAAGCCACAAACAGACTAAAATGAGTGTCAGATTCTAACTTAAATCTGCCACCAGATGCAATTGTACAATTGAAGTACATCAACGCACTTCCCACTGTAATACCTGCTACCACATGCAGCTTAAATTGTCACTTGCCAGTCACTGAAAAGGTTTCTATATGAGTCTGCAAGCAGTTGATTTATTATGGTTTCTGTGCAGTCAGACCACTCTGCTAATGTTAATCTGAATTTGCAGCTGCTCTCCAGCTCTAGCATCACCACCTCTGCTCTACTTTACATGATCAGGCATTAGATTCTCTAAGGAGCACATGACCTAGATCATTTGCATGCACAGTTCACAGTAGGGTTTGTGTTCCTGTGAGATTCTAAGGCTGTTGCTGGTCTGACAGGAGGGAGCGAGCCCTCAACTGGTAATATGAGTGATGAGGAGTGGCTGTAAATACAGATGAAGCTTTGCTTGCTCACCTGCCACTCACTTCCTGCCATATGGCCCTGTACCAGTCTGTGGCCCGGGAGTTGTGGACCACTGCTTTAGTTCATGGAGTTTTCTCAATTATAGAAAATAATTTTTAATTTAAATTTTTAAACAGAAGAATTCAAAAGTCAGTTCCAGAAGGCAAAATCAAATATTATGACATATGTAAATAACTGGAGATAGAAAACCAGAAGGGCACAACACGCTCTCTTTTTCTCAAGCTTAAAGAATTGTAGAAAAAAATTAAAGCCTGAGTGGCAGTAGTGAAGGATTCTGCAGCAAAAATATTATACGATTCAGGAAACATTAAAAGAAGATGGAAAGAATATACAGAGTCATTATACCAAAAAGTATTGTTGTATGACCAACCATTTCAAGAGGTTGCATATGATCAGGAACCAGTGGTACTAAAGGAATAAGTGGACTCTGCCTGGAAGGAACTGGCAAAACACAGGGCTACAGGAATTGATGGAATGTCAACTGAGATGTTTCAACAAGTGGATCTACTGCTGGAGGTGCTCATTTGTCTATGCCAACAGCTTTGGAAAACAGCTACCTGGCCAGCTGACCAGAAGAGACCCATATTTGTGCCTATTCCCAAGAAGGGGGATCCAACCAAATGTGGAAATTATAAATGATATCATTAATATCATATGCAAGTTTTGGATCCCCCTTCTTGGGAATAGGCACAAATATGGGTCTCTTCTGGTCAGTTGGCCAGGTAGCTGTTTTCCAAATCTCTTGGCATAGATAAGTGAACACTTCCAGTGCTGAATCTGTCGAAACATCTCTATTGGTATTCCATCAATCCTGGAGCCTTGTGTTTCACCAGTTCCTTCAAGGTACCTTCCACTTCTTCCTATAGTACCATAGGTTCCTAATCATGTGCAACCTCTTGAAATGGTTGGTCATCCCCTAATTCTTTTTGATATAGTGACTCTGTGTATTCCTTCCATCTTCTTTTGATGTTTCCTGCGTCGTTTAGTATTTTTTTCTTGTAGAATCCAACAATATTGCTACTTGAGGCTTGCATTTTTTCTTCAGTTCTTTAAGCTTGAGAAAAACAGCATGTTCTTCCCTTTCAGTTTTCTATCTCCAGCTCTTTGCACATGTCAATATAATATTTGTCTTTTTGAGCTGCCCTATGAAATGTTTGGTTGATTTCTTTAACTTTGTCATGTCTTCCTTTTGCTTTAGCTGCTCAACATTCAAAGGCAAGTTTCAGAGTCTCTTTTGACATGCAATTTGATCTTTTCATATTTCCAGTATTTTTAATAACTTTATTCTCTCCTTATGATGTCTTTGATATCATGCCACAACTTGTCTATACATGGACAAGGAGGCAGTCATTCAAACAGAACAAGGAAACACTGCTTAAAGTCAGGAAAAGTGTGTATCAGGGATATTTCCATTTATCATACCTCTTTAATCTGTATGCTTACCAAATAATCTGAGAAGATGGACTTTATAAAGAAGAATGTGGCATTATGATTGGAGGAATATTCATTAACAACCTGCGTTATGCAGGTGACACAACTCTCCTGAAAGTGAAGAGGCTTTCAAACATTTGCTGATGAAGATCAAAGAACACAGCCTTCAGTATGGATTGCACCTCAACATCAAGAAAACAAAAATCCTACAACGGAGTCAGTAAGTAACTTGACAGTAAGTGGAGAAAAGATTGAGGTGCCCAATATTTTGCTTTACTTTGTTCTACAGTCAACACCCACGGAAGCAGCAGTGAAGAAATCAAAGGACACATTGCATCGGGAAAAGCTGTTGCAAAAGGTCTGTTTAAAGTGTTGAAAAGTAAAGATGTCACATTGAAGATGAAATTGCGCTTGACTCATGCCATGATATTTTCAGTCATATCAGATGGTTGTAAAAGCTGGACATGGAATAAGGGAGACAAGAGAAGAATTGATGTTTTTGAGTTACATGCTGGAGATGAATATTCAGTATACCATGGGCTGCCAAAAGAACCAGCAGATCCCTCCTAGAAGAAGTGCAACCAGAGTGCTCCTTGGAAGTAAGGATGGCTAGACTGCACCTTATGTATATTGGACACATTGTAAGGAGGGACCAATCCCTTGAGAAGGACATCATGTTTAGGGGAGTGGCAAGTCAGCAAAAATATGCAAGACCTTCAACTAGATGGAGTGATACTGTGGCTCCAACAATAGGCTTAAACATAAAAAAAGATGATGCACATGGCACAGTGTCTGGTAGTGATTTATTCTGTTATACATAGGGTTGCTATGAGTTGGACCTGATGCAATAACACCTAACAACGGTGATAATGTATGTAACAAATATATACAGGTAATGAACATGAATTTTCATGAGAACACACCTGTGTAACCAGCAGTAGAACATGAGTCAGAACATCATCAGCACCCCGAAAGCCCTTACCCTGTCCTTTTAGTCACTACCACATATCAGTTTCAAGTAATTTTTTGAGTAAAGGCATAATTTTCAAGTGAAATATATAATAAATGAATATTTGTATGACATCATTTTTGCTTCATCTTTACCAGTCTTTGAATGTGCTTATTTTTGCTTTTTTCTCTATTGTCAGATTAAAATTTTACATAATTAAAATAATAAAAGCCAATAGTTTTACAAGTTAAATCATAATGAGACTTATTAGAAAATATAGCAATTTCCCTGTTCCTCAAGAAACTTCTCCCTGAAGGGAGAAGCTCTTTACTATCTCTCTCTACTTGTGCATTTCCATATTTCATGTTTTTGTTGTTGGGTGCCATCGACTTGGATCTGACTCATATCAACCCTATGTACAAGAGAACGAAACACTCACCAACACTGTGCCATGCACATGATCTTTTTATATTTGAGCCCAATATTGTTGCCACTATGTTTCTTCTCATATTGAGTCATGCCACATTCCCATCATGAAGGTCGACTCTACTTTGAGGAGGCAACTCTTCCCAGTTATCTCTTGAATGCCTTCCAGCCTGGGGGGCCCTTTTTCTGGTACTATATTTGACTGTGCCTGTCTGGTATTCCTAGGCTTTTCAATGGCTAATTGGTTCAAGAGTGGGCTGCCATGTCCTTGTCCCCAGTCTGTCTTAGTCTAGAAGCTCAGCTGAAACCTGTCTACCTTGGGTGGTCCTGCTGTCATCTGAAATACCAGTGGCATAGCTTTCATCATCCTAGTAACACACAGGGCTGGGATTTAGCTCAGTTGGTAGAGCGCTGTGTTGCAGTCCCACAAAAATGGGAGAAGGACCTGGCAATCCACTCCCAAGGCAATCCCAAAACAGCCATTGAAAACCCTATGAGGGTCGCTATGAGTCGGATACCGACCCGACGGCACCTAACAACAACAACAACAACAACAAGCAACACACAAGCCCTACAGCACAACTGAGAGGGCACAAGCCTCTCAGCACAACAAGCTGAGAGACACGTGGGGGCCATATTTCATACTAATATTCATATATGGCTAGTTTATATTAGGGGCAAGGGTTTACCTCAGTTGGTAGGGTGCTACTCTTTGCACTCTGAGGCCCTGGGTTTGATCCCCAGTACCACAAAAATGAGAGAAGAACCTGGCAGCCCACTTCCAAAAGAATCTTGAAAACAAGCAGCCCTTGAAAAGCCTATGAGTAGCAGAGAAGCACTGACATAGTGCCGAGCATGGCAGTGGTGGGGATTGTTTCATTCTGTTGTACATATGGTTGGTATGAGTCAGACCTAGCTCAATGGCACCTAACAACAGTTTTTATTAGTCAAATTTAGGCATTATCTGTTGACTTCCCATTATAGTAAATAAGAACTTACCTCTTATGCCAGCACCTCTATTACTTCTCTTTCTTATCTTCCCAATATACTTATATTAAAATTTTTAGTTAAATGAATATTCTGTTAGTATTATATGCCTGTGCAAATGATGTTCAAACAAGTATTATAGGATACTGCGATTATGGGGAGGCTTTTCTTTTTGAGATAAGGTCTTGCTGTGTAGCCCAGGCTGGCCTTGAACTTGCAGTTCTCCTTCCTCAGCCTCTGGAATGCTGGGATTACCAGCATATGCTGTCAAGCCCAGTTTTGTTTTTGTTTTTTACTCTTTGTTTTCATGATGTTAATAATTGGCTTGATTTTCCTATGTTTCTCCTTTTTGGTAAGCCTCTTGTCTAAAATTATTATCTTTCCTGCTCTCTTTGTCCATGCTTTTGTTCTGGATATATTTACTAATCCTTGTGATTGCCAAATATGGTGGAATCTTCTAGTCCTGATATTTTCTAGATATAATCTCTGTGTAACTTTCCTTTGGTTTCCATGACATCACTTTTCCCCACCTTCCTGGCCATTCCTTTTTAGTCTCATTAATAGATTCTTTATATTCTTTTGCCCTTCTCTCAAATATTATGTTCCTTAAGATTCTATCTTCAACCTTATTCTTACTCAGTGCAGTCTCTGCTAATTTATGCCATGACTGTGAATGAGTCTCATTACCTATTCTCCCAATATGGAATTCTTGTGTAAGCTCCAGGTCTGGGTATGTAACTACCCACCAAACACACAGGTAGAGAGTACACAACACACACACACACACACACACACACACACAGAGACTCATATGTGATGTCTGCATATGAATTGGGTGGAAGCCCTTCCGTATCCATCCTACCCACAGTTCCCTTCCCTCCTTCCCCCTCCCAGCACAGATGCTTCACCTCCCTACAGTTCTTTTCTCACACACACCCAACACACAGGTACACACACACACACTTTTTTCCCTCTTAATCACTAGTACTGCAACTCTCTAGTTTTAGTGACAAGAAGACCAAAAGCTTTCTTTCTCCCATTGTCTCCTCAAATAGGTTAGTGGGAAGATAGGCTGTAAGGCCAATTGTGGGATTCGGGAGGCAGCAAAGTATTTTACTAATCTATTGCGTTTCATTTGTATGTGCTATAACTGTTTTAATAGAACATCATTTTCAAAACATATTAATCCTTGAAATGCTTGTACAATGATCACTTGAAACAAGTAGTGCGCCTTCCTGCTGGTTTTTTTTTTTTTCATGGTTGCTTTCAGATTTAAAACCACAATGGACTCTTAATATAAAGTTCATTACTTTTAGACTTAAAATTACACATGTTGAATTGTAATGTCAATTTACAGGAAGACATAATGTACTTTGTTCAAACAAGAAAGAAAAAAGCACGATTGAATGTTCTCTTATCCACTTTTATTACTATATGTAATTAAGACCATGAGTCTGAGCTCACATTCCTATAAGCATTTATGTTCATTCCAAAAGAGCCTTAATTCCCCAGCCATATCTCATGTATAGATCAGAATGTTGTAGAGGAGACAGAGAAAGGTGTCACATTGGTTGCATTTCTTTTGGCAACACTTTCTGAAAGAGATGTATTCTGTTCAGTCTTTCTTTCAGGTACAAGTATTTATTCAGTGCTATGTGGTGGGCTGGGCTGGGGTTTAGCTCAGTTGGTAGAGTGCTGTTCCACACTCTTTGAGGACCCTGGTTCAATCCCCACTACTACATAAACAGGAGAAGGATATGGCAATCCACTCCTGAAGCAATCCCAGAAAAAAAATCAGCCATTGGAAACCCCAAGAGGGACTCGACGGCACCAAACAACAACATGTTCCAGGGACCTGCCCAGTAGGTATTTAGGTGACAGGCCTGGAGCTCCAGGGACATATGGCAATCCACTCCTGAAGCAATCCCAGAAAAAAAATCAGCCATTGGAAACCCCAAGAGGGACTCGACGGCACCAAACAACAACATGTGCCAGGGACCTGCCCAGTAGGTATTTAGGTGACAGGCCTGGAGCTCCAGGGACAACCCTGGCTGAAGCTACACTGGTGATCCACGATGTTGAAATGTGGTTCTCTCCCTGAAGTTTAGAATAAGAATAAAGACTTGGGCACGTGTCTTAGGACCTTGCTTCTCAAAGTGTGACCTGCAGGCCATCAGCATTAAAGTCCCCTGGAAGCTTGTTCAAAATGTTGGGTTCCCTTTCCCCAGGTTGGCACCTCCATCTAGGATTCTGCGTTTCTAACAAGCTTCCAGGTGATGCAATGCGGTTCATGGACCACATTGAGTAGCAAGGTCTTAGGGTTCTCTCCTCCAGCTAGCTCTTTTTAAACCAATTCAGGTGTCTTTGCTGTCCCCGTCAAAGGAGTGGACGGTTAAGGGCATACTTTCTGTGCCTCCAGTGAGCTGCCTTGAGATACACAACCTAATGTAGATGTGAAGAATGTGCCTTGTCATAACAGTGTAATCTACTGTGGGGCTCTATTTAATCCATCCACCAGTGCTCAAAGCATCTGAGATAGAATGTCAGAGCAAGTTAGCCAAGAGCTGCTAAATGGAGAGTGGACCTGGAGTAGTGGGAAGGAAAACAGAAGAAATACTTCCTGAGTACCTGTATACCTAGTGCACCTGCATTAGCAATTTATCATTCAGTAATTAGGAAGAGCCAGACCCTTTTAAGCAGATTTAGAATGTTGTCACGGCAGTGTAAGTGGAAGCTTATGAGGCCTAAACTGAGGTAGGAGAGGCTGAAATTAGGACTTATAATAAATATAGAATCAAATTATTTAGAAGTGGCAGAAATGGGACAGAAGAGAATCTAAGCTGATGCTCAGATTACTGGCTCTGGAACTGAGTAGCCCAGGCTCACCTAGAAACAGGAGGGAGAAGGATGTGAGATCTTGTTTCACCTTTGGGTAGGTAAGTGTGAGATGTCGATGGGACCTACTGGGACCTGCCCAGTAGGTATGTGGATGATAGGCCTGCAGCTCCAGAGAGAACCCTAGCTGAAGCTGCACCATCAGAGTAGAGTTGGTGATATATTGGAAGCTCTGGATATGGGTCAGATCTTCAGAGGGAGTGCTGGAAATAAGAAGAGGTGCACTCCAGGTACAGGGCCCTGTGAAAGAAGAGCCCTCCAAGGGGCCTGAGAGGGCCCTCCAGAAAAATAGCCAGCATATGATTGTAGGGAATGGTTTGGTGACTTGTATTTTTTGAATGTGGGACAGTGATACCCAAATAGGTTTCACGAGGTTATTGATTGTCATTATCATCGATGTTGGTAGCTCTTCTTGTTCTTGTTTGGTGGTTTCTAGCTTACCAGTTTCTTCTGTGCATTTTTAAGGTCCTTAAAATTCTGGTCAAGGCAGTGGTTAATGGGATGACTGATCGAAATGGAGATGTTGCCACTGGCCTCAAAGGAAAGCTGCAGGAGTTATTGGGCAGAGTGACTTCAAGAGTGACCAATGATGGAGAAATCTGGAGGCTGTATGCCCAAGTGTATGGAAACGGGCAGAGTGAAAAGCCTGACGAGAATGAAAAGGTGCGTCCTCCTTTGTGCCCCTGGGCCCGTGCCTTTGCTTCAACATGCATGCAGTAGGTCTGCTTTTCTGATGAGTGAGGAAGAGTTTGATAATATGAAAGAAAAAGTTAATATGCTCAGATTCAGTTTTGATTTAGAGTCTTTAACCTAAGTACTTTGAATTGTGGGCAGGTTAAAACTTGTAACATTCGCCTTTTTACTTTTCATGATTTTTTCCGATGTAGTCATTCTGTTTCCTGCAAAAAGGTCTCCCCTGCTACCCTTACTGGATCTGCAGCAACCAGCTGGCACCTTTCCAGCTGGTTCTTTACTGTGCACCCGCTTCCACAGGCTCATTTTTAAAGAGTAAGGTAGACGAGGCACAAGGACAGAAAGAGTGTTTAGATCGGAGACTGGACTATGAAAAGAAAAAAGAAAAAGGAACTAGATAAGGAGATTGAAGCAGAACTTTTAAAGTCTAAACATAAAAGCTTTACAAAGGTTGCCCTGCCCCTTTCTCCCAAGGGCAATAGAACCCTAGTTACACTGCAGTTGTGCTGTTAGCTTCTTATCTTTGAACCTAAAGGAGCTCCCAGAGTTTCCAAGGTTGGAATAATTGTTTTGTGTTTCTTTTCAAAACATCCTCAACAAATCAAATGCACTCCTTGCGTGGGTTTGGAATTAGCCACAGTACAGCTAATCCGTGGGATTCTTAGCGGTTCCTTCCTCCCTCAGTCCCCACAGCTGGCTTCTACCATGACCTTGTCAGCCCAGAGAACACATATCACAGGCACGCATGCACACACTCCTACTTTCTGTCCTTCCATTTCTTCTTGAATTATGTATTCTCTTGCAAATATGGAATAAGGGCACTCTGATCTGTAACTTCTTCAAGAATTTATGAGGATCTGAAAGAGAAGATTTTAAACCTCTGTGAGATTACATACCTGCTAGCAGTTCCATAGTTTTCACCAAGCTCGTGCCTTGTTCTCTAAATGTGTCTCTTTAAGCTGATGGCTACAAAGGCTGAGGAAATCGGCACACTTCTTATAGATTTTCACGCCTGGCTTTTATATTATTTTGGTTATAGGGAAGTATCTATTCAGATACATGCATTGATTTCTCATAGTTGCTTATTGTTATTGGGTATGCATCTGTACTCCTTCTTTGATGAAAATTATAGGGTGTGCTATACAACGCAGATGCTGCTTTTTCAAGTTGGAATTTGTTCCATATGACTTCAAGGAAACAGTTTAAAATGTGAATTCTACTTGTTACTCTGAATGTTGTTCTTTCTCTTTCCTCAGGCATTCCAGTATCTCTCGAAGGCATACAAGTGTGACACACAGTCCAGTTACTGGGAGAGAGAGATGACATCATTTAAGGAAGTTGTTCAGAGAGCCTTGGGACTTGCACATGGTATTTGATATCCATGGCTTATGTTAATGTATTCTTTAATGATAAATAGAGTGCTGGTCAAAAATAAAGTGCCATTGCAAATAATTCTAGATCGCTTCATTATATTGAAATTGTGGTATTTAATTTAGAAAACTTTTTTTTTGGCAGTACTGGGAGATTGAACCTAGGGCCTTGAGTATTCTTTGCAAGCACTCTCCCACTGAGCTGAACCTCCAGCCCCTTTTTAAATTTTCTTATCTTGAGAGAGGGTCTCTTTTGTTACTCAGGCTGCATCTGGCCTCGAATTTGCAGTCCTCCTGCCACTGCCTCCCAAGTCTCTGGGATTACAGGCATGCACCACAGTGCCCAACTTACATTTTT
Source organism: Pedetes capensis (assembly GCA_007922755.1). Classification (NCBI taxonomy): domain Eukaryota; kingdom Metazoa; phylum Chordata; class Mammalia; order Rodentia; family Pedetidae; genus Pedetes; species Pedetes capensis. The sequence goes on along the minus strand of VMDO01010640.1, from coordinate 32,897 downwards.
GTATTTGTATTGGAATATGGGTTTGTGATGCCCTAGGAATACAGTTCCCATGAAATAATAAAGCCCCCGGGTAAGAACTGAATCGCAAGGACTGTGAACCTATTCAAATTCCTCCTACTACTTCTCTGCCTAACTTCTTTATACCACTAAGATTAACTGCCAATAGGAGCCACCAAAGAATAATGTGGGGCTGGGGTTTGGCTGAATTGGTAGAGCGCTCCTCTATACTCTCTGAGACCCAGGTTCAATCCCCAGCACTGCAAAAACAGGAGAGAGACAAGGCAATCCACTCCCAAAGCAATCGTGAAGCAATCCGGAGACAATCAGGCAATGAAAACCCTATGAGTGTCGTTCTGAGTCAGACTCAACTCGACAGCACTTAACAAGGAATAATGAAAAAGAAAGAGCTTTGAAATCAAGGACACCAAAGTTCCAAGACCATCTCCATCATGTGCTTGCTGGGTGACTGGGTCAATTCCTTAACTTCTCTGAGCTTTAGTTTAATTGTAGGTAAAATGGGGATAATATCTACCTGGGGTTGTTAGGAAGAGTAAATGAAATTATTTCAACACTTAGCAATATTTTACACACGGTTTAAATGTTAATCCTTATCCTCCCACGCTCACCCTATTTCTTCTGAAGTGAAGGATCTGGGCCGCATGATAAGGGACTCAGAACTAAAAAGAGAAAACTGAAGAATGAGGATAAAGTTTAACTTGCCTATAAAGAAGTCATGGGGCATTCAAACCGTTTAGAAATGGGCTTGGTGGTTAATAATTCTACTTATGGCCTTTGATATCTTTGACCAAAAGGATATAAATATCCAATTTCCTGGACCACCTAGCTGTTGGCAGATAAGGTGGAAATGCTGAACCCTGTACAGCTGAAATTCTGTGTAGAAAGTCTGAGGGAACTGTTTGTACCTCAGTGAAAGGATGCTTTAAGGGTGGCTAGAGTTCGTGGGACCTGTGCTGGCCTTCTGCTGGGTAGTCTCAGGTGGGATTCAGGCTTTTTGCCTTAGGCCTTTGTGGATACAGTATTATGTTTGGAGAAACCCACACTAAGGTGTATTGTATGTATAATTAGCAGGGTAAGATTTACTTTGAAGAATTTATCTTACCTACTTTAACTTGTCCATCCTAAACATTTCTATGAACCGCTGGCTCTGTAACAAAGCCAAGATATTTCCTGTAATTGCCAAGTGCTGGTATTAAACCTGTCAACTGTAGATATGCAGGTTAGAGAAATACTCCGGGAAAAATCTTCATTGTGCAGCTTAAAGTTTGTTTTAAACTGTTATCACTGTCTTTTTTTCATCAGGGCAACACTTGGGGGGAAAAACAAGTGTCTAATTTGTTGAAGTTCTCAAACTTTAATGGATTATGGAGCTCCTATATTTTAAGCATATTTGAGGGGATGCTCAGCATTGGTTTTTAATACTTTAGATTTATAAGGACAGATCTTACCCTTGCCTTTGCTGCATTTGTGCACCAGCTCTGTTGAAGAGTGAACTGGGTTTCCGTTGCTCTACTCTCTTTTGTCTTTATCCCCAACACTGATTCTCCACCCTACCCAATTCTGAAAGGAAGTATTTAAAATCCTCACCCTCTGTTGGGTTGCAAGTGGTGAATCTCCCTGCACTTTGGCGAGTTTGAGATGACACTGCAGCCCTGACACATGTTTGAGACTTGTCTGTAACAGTGCTGTCATTGTGTGCCCATACACACTGTCTGAAGGATATTCATTTACAGTTTCTACCATGTTATTTTCTGGGAAAGGGTGGCAAATGCTCCTTTGTTCTCTGCCATGCTGGAATTTTTAAAGTAGCAGTTACACCTTTTAACTGCAGTCTGCAGGGAGGAGGCACTATTCTCTTGAATTGTCAGATGATTTGAAACAGCAGGTTATTTTTTCTCCCTCTTCCCTTCCCTCTTCCTCTTTTCTGTCTCTGCCTCTATCTCTATCTCTGTTTCTATCTATCTCTATTTCTGCCTTTAATGCCTTTTGGGAATAGGATTGAGGAGGGAACTCATAGAGTGTATGTTTGTCTTTTCACTCTATTCTTGTTTTTCTCAGAATGAAAATAAAAGGATTAAAAAAAGAATCACAGCTGTTTCTGATATAAGCTACTAGGTATTAAGGAGGCTGAATATCTCTGCCATGGTAGTTACCACTTACCTCTACTAAGAGAAACAGACATCATAATCCTTACTATTAACTGAGCCCTGTGAAAGTAGGTTTAAGATTGATAATGAATAGGCATCCTTTCAAACGTTAGCTGAGAAATATCAAAGTCTAGTCATTCTGAAATAGAAACATCAAACCTAGTTCTTGCTGGCCATGGAAGATATTATTAATGAATGACAAAACTATTTTTCCAGGCAGACAGCCTCTCCCAATTGATTAGAGTTTGCAATGCAAAAAGAAATCTCTTTTCTATTTGTGGTCTATGATCCAGAGTATGAATTCAACTTTAATCCTTACACTGTTTAGTGTAGTTTCAAAATAGGATCTGGTTATTGGTCTGTTTGAATTTATTTGAGCATAAATCGGAACAAAAACAGGAATAAGCCAATGGAGACATATCAGATATATGTTTGTACAGAGCTTTAATTTGTTCTTATAAAGCATTAATAGTGAGGCCTTCTGCCAAGGAGTATGCCCCCTTCCTAATTCCAAGTTTTAGGAAAACAGGTTTCCCAGGATGCTGGAAGCAGAGTGGTCTGGAATGAGTGACTTTGCTCTCTTGCCCTCTTGGCTGATGCCAAGCATGGCTCAGGAGCCCAAGCACCTGGCTGTGGTCACACTCTCTAAATGAGGACATGTAGATTGTTGGTATCATTTCTTCCAGAATGGTACTCTAACCTTGGAGTATGTAAATGCAGTAAGCATTGAGCTCTACATATCTGGCAGGTCACTTATTTAGGCTCATGTCATCAGCAACTGAGTCCCCATAAGGGACTGGCACCATGGAAAGCCACACTGAGATATGCTGAGTTTGTTTTTGGCATCTGTGGGTATATTGTTTTCAATAAGATATTTTTATTTCCTCGCCTTATTAATCTGTACACGTGTGCACATACGTGTGTGTATGAGTTCAGAGTCTCTTCCTAGCGATCTGTAACTCACCAAAACCCACCTACCCTTAGCAGTAAACTTTTTTTTTTTTTTTTGGTTATAGTGGGAGGTTGAACCCAGGGCCTCATACATGCTAGCCAAATGCTCTACCAGTGAGCTGCACCCCAGCCCCTTTTTTATATTTAGACACTAAGTTGTTGCATAGGCTGCCTCTGGCCTCAAACTCTGGATCCTCCTGCCTTAGCCTCCTGAATCACTGGGATTACGGGCTTGTGCCATGGCACCTGGAAGTAAAACTTCTTTTACAAAGAAGGGTTGGGGATTTAGCTCAGCAGTAGAACACTTGTGTAGCATGCACAAGACCTAGGTTCGATCGCCAGCACCACCAAAAAAAAAAAAAAAGAAAGAAAGAAAAAGGGAAGACTTACAGAAGTGCACACAATTATTATTCTTCTTGAAAGATTAAAAACTTTCTGGGTAGAAATATTTCTAAAGTCAGTTACTATAAATTCCAATTAAATAATTGGATTTTGTACCTGTAAGTTATCCTTTCCAGTTCTTAATGGATGTTTTCCCCATATTTATCTTGCAGTGGCTATAAAATGCAGTGAAAAGAAATCTAGTCCCCAGGAAGCTGTGCAAGTGCTTTCTTCAGTTCGACTCAATTTACGGGGCTTGTTATCTAAAGCAAAGGTGAGAGTGACATGTGAATTAATTAGAACTGTCATAGGAAGAGGCCGTTAGTCTCAGCTTCCTGCTCTTGAGTCTTCTTTCACATCAAGGATAATTTTAGGCCCACGTAATACTTTAGATAACAGCTCCCAGGTGGTTGGTGGTGTTGATGAGGATATTATTGGCCCCCTAATTAGACCACCCTAAAGGTAAGTAACTTAGGAGTCCTTGAAGTTCATATTTGTAATCTAGCCTTTAATTCTTTTTTTAAAGTTAAACAATGCTCTTCCATTTATTATGACATTTATTACCAAAATGTGACATATATGCTACCCATGCCACTATAATAAACTTTCGATTTTAATGTTCATTTCAGTCTATATTAGAAAAGCCTGCAACTGTACCACTGTGGCATCCGATCCCATCAGATTTTGGAAGCTAAGCAGGGTCAGGACTGGTTAGTACTAGGATGGGAGACCGCCTGGTAATACCAGGTGCTGTAGGCTTGGGAGACAGACCCGCAACCCACTCCCAAAAAACAGTCTGCTGTTGAAAACCTTATGAATAACAGAGAAGCACTGACAATAGTGTTTTGCCTGTTGTACATAGGGTCACTACGAGTTGGACATTGACTCTATGGCACCTAACAATAACAACATATTAGAAAAAGCATAACTAGCACATCACACCTAAAATATCATGAATAGTATTGGTTTTTCAAACATGGTTGTGATATTGTTTCCCTTAAGAAAGCCTTTTATGTAAGTAAAAAATTGATTTAGATAAAAATGTTAAGTAGGTGGCATGTGGATCTGACAAAAAATTAAGATAGATGGCTGGCTCAGGTTTGACAATTGATATATACCATTAGCTCACAAATACCAGCCTGGGCCAGTGCTGGGCTAGAGATGCCTAAGAACCACCTGAGAGCTTTGCTGAAGGCTAGATTCTTGGGCTCTGTTTTTGACAGGTATAGATTCTGGTCTGGATAGAGCCCAGGAAATCGGTTAAATTTCCTAGGTGGCCCTAATGTATAGTTGGGTTTAAATTATACCGGTGGAAGCAAAATTTATATAACTTCTAAATAATTTACTACTTTCTCCTCCTTCATTTCCTCCTCCTCCTTTTTCTGTTGATTTTTGTTTTATTTCTTGAGACCGGGTCTTGCTCCATAGCCCATGCTGACCTCAAACTCACTATGTAGACCAGGCTGGCCTCAAACTCCCAACCCTTCTGCCTCAGTCTCCTAAATGCTGGGATTACAAGTGCATGCCACCATACATTGCTTATTTTTCACTTGTTCTCACCATTTAACTTGGGTTCCTAGCTGATTTTGATTCGCTTCAGAGAGCAAGTCTCTGAATACACGGGAGCTGCTTCTTGGATACACGTTTACTCTTTAAAATCTTCCAGAGTGAGTCTTTTTATTAATCACTTGATCTTTTTCAGATTAAGGCATTGTTGTTGTGCCTGTGTAGATAAGTAACTCACTTTCCTATCCCTATTTTGCTGACCTATATTTTCTTCCAGCTTAGCAGCACAATCTTAGAATCTCAGAAATCTACAAGAGATCTCCGCGAGAAGTCAGAGCAGTAAGCTTATTCTGTGATTTTCCACCCCAAATTGGGAGCTAAGTGCCCTAGTTTTGATGAGATCAGTAACACATGCATAATTACTTTTTCTGCCAAATATACTTCTCTGTTCCCTTATCTCTCTGCAAAGCTCACTTGCTTTCTCTCTCTCTTTCTTTTTCTCATAATCACCATAACTATTTTTATTACATTCCAATAATTAGTAGTATAGTTCATGACAAGAAATATTACAAATTCAGATTACTTGACAGCACATGTTTCTATAAACACTTAAAAATTATTTTTAATTAAAAGACTAGTTATTTTTACTTCAGAAATCAATAGGGAAGTACTGCAGAAAACTAACAATAAATCTGCCACACGACCCAGCTATACCATTACTGAGAATATACCCAAAAGGAGACAAGTCATCATATCACAGAGGCACCTGCATCTCCATCTTCAATACAGCACATTTCACAATAGCAAGGATATGGAATCAACCAAGATGCCCATCAACAGAAGAATGAAAAAAAATTATGGTACACATATACAATGGAATATTACACAGCAATAAAAAATGAAATAATATCATTTGCAGCAAATGATGGAACTTGAGAATATCATCTTAAGTGAATGAACATAAACTCAAGAAAAGAAATACTGTACTCACTCATGTGGGAGCTGACTCTTACTTAAAGGAAGAAAAATACTATACATAAATTGATATGTAAAAATGTATAGTTAAACTTAGCAAAGAAGGGATAATATAGAGTAGAAAGAAGGAGGGAGGAAATTAGCAAAGGGAAGTGAAGATTGTAGAAGGTGGTATAGGGAAGAGAATCAAGGTAAAGGGATAAAAGAGGAGAGGATAATCTCACTATAATCTCACTGTAAACAATGCAACTTCATGAGCACATTGGAAAAATAGGGGAGCATAACCCAAGTATGCATACGAGTTTTACTACGTATTAGTCAAAAGGTTCCATAAACCTTGTAAGTTGATAAAAGTGTAACCAAAAATGATGTAATAGTTGCATAATGGTAAAAGCAAATGCTGTATTACTCTGTACCCCACCAACATTTACCGATAAAGGGGAAAAGAAAAAGAAAAAAAACTGGTCATTTTTTAATTTGTTTAATATGACCAACATTCCTAGGTCACTGCAACCAAATGATGGAAAACAACTGGATCACCTTGCATGTGTCCCACAATAAAGAGCATTGTGAGCATGTTTCAGCTTACACTATACAAAAATAGTTAAGATACATTCCAGGTAAACATGTTACAATAAGAAATAATACTAGTAAGAAATTGGCACTCAAAGGAAAAATGCATGAGTATTTTCAACATGAGAACAAAAGATGGAGGAATTGAAACCTTCATGGGAAACACTGTGTAACCCTTTTGGCTCAATTGGGTGGGCCCTCTGAAATGGATGTTTCTGTGGATAATTTTATCTTCCCTAACCTCATCTAAAATGCCTTTCACCATCCCAAACAGGCACTTCAAACTATTAAACTAAAACATAAATCTTAATCTAGTTATGACTACTCTTAATGTATCTCTAGAAGTAATTTTCATTTTTGGCAATTTTATAGCTACCAGTTGTATGTTAGCCAATTTCTCAATGCAGAATTCATGGCACCTAATTTTTTTTTTTTTTTTTTTTTTTTTTTTTTTTTTTTTTTTTTTTTTTTTTTTTTTTTTTTTTTTTTTTTTGTGGTACTGGGGGTTGAACCCAGGGCCTCACGCCTGCATACTCTGCAAGTGCTGGACCACTGAGCTGCACTTCAGCCCATTTTTTTTTTTACTTTTTGAGACAGGGTCTCGCTAAATTACGCAGACTGCCCCTGGTCTCGAACTTGCGATCCTCCCGCCTCCGCCTCCCGAGCTGCTGGGATTACAGGCGTGCGCCACCACGCTCGGCCATGGTACCTAATATTAACACAAGTTATTCGATATAAATTCAGTCTTAAAGTAACTGCTGAATTTTAAAAAATATTACTACATAGATATCAAGAAATTACTACTTTTTAAAAATAGAAATGACCTCATAATTTTTATTGCCTACATAGTAACCTCCAAAATGTGTATAATATTGTTTAGAAAAATAGTTACAAGGAAAAAAATCACTGGACTACAAATGAGATGAACTTGTGCGAACTGTAACTTAACATGCCTCACAAAACTTCTATATATATTAGGACAGAATTGTGCAATGCTGGCAAAGGTTTTGATAACCTTATAGGTTAAACTCCTATGCTGTGTGACTCAGTTAATAGAGTATAGAATTCCTCATTGAGAATATTCACTCAAATTATATATGTCTGGTATATTCTTCCCACAAACATGTTCATGCCTAAGACTGTAATTTAGCACTGTTTTTCAACTTCAACAAGGATTTTATCTGTAAGGTTGTGTAGTAAGATAACATTTATGTTTATCTCTTCTGTTTTCTCCCTTTTTAAAATCTACAAAAATAAACCTTTTGTTAACAAAATATTAACATAGGTCAAAATTTACATAATAATAATTACTACTACCTTAAAAAAATTACCCAGAAACATCAAAAGTTCCTGCGTCCTAACATCCCATTATTCACTGCAGTTGCCAAAATATATGCCCTTTTCTTTCTGTCTAGAAGGAAGAGGAGATACTGCAAAAGACTTAATTCCTACCTGGAGAATGTTCCATAAATCTGTACTTTAGGAGAACATTTCAGAAATCATATTGACTTTTATACAGAGTTTCCTTTTCTGTGAATTGACTCAGACATTTGTTTTTGTATAAGTTATTACTTTAAAATATATCTGTATGGTTTGACTTAAATAATTTTGTTGGTACGTGTACTGCATATCCTTCCATATTGTGGTAGATTCCCAAATATTGAAAATGAGGCCATAGAATATCAACTGTGTTTAGATTTTGTTCTTATTATATCCTAATTGGATCATTCAAAGATGGGGAAATTACCTCCTAACACTTCTTTAAAGCACCTTTTTGTATATAATATTTGAGAGTATCTGGTTTTGTAGAGGATCATATGCCATTCCTGTTTTTTGAATTGGCTTTGCTAAACTGAATTACACCTCCAAAAAAGCCATTTTTTTAGAACACTTTAAAAAGTGAAGCTGGGTGTGGTGGCACACACATGTAATCCCAGCATTCAGCAGACTGAGGCAGGAAGATTATGAGTTTAAGACCAGCCTGGGCTACATGGTAAGACGCGGTCTCAAAAAATGAAAAGTGAAGGTGAATTGTGGTGACTGTTAAATAGCATGTAGTACACTCGGGCTGCATGAATCTCTCATCTTTTCTTGCCAAGCCAGGGACTTCATGGAAGTAAACTCCTAGAACCTTTTTCCCCTCATTAAACAAAGAGATGCCTTTTTAGTACACATACACACACACACTGCAAAGCTCTAGGAAATTTAAATAGACTCATCTAACAAATCATTCCTCCAGTGCTGTCCCAGGACAGAGTGACTCCTCTGCCCTTAATACCCTGTCATCGCACAGGGTTGCTGCCAAGAGTGGCGTGAGGGCTGCTGGTTGGAGGCCAGGGAACCTAGCAACAGAAACCCTATAGACAGAGCAGCTTTTACCCTTCCACTCAGCAGATTATTCATTTGGTCTAAGGCTCCGTGTCTCTCTCTTTCCTCCTTACCTCATAGAGGGTCCTTACAGATTGATTATGATTTGTAAGCCTGGAATTCTTAGTTAAAAAATATACTGTGAGAGTCCAGGTTGTTTTCTAAAAGATAATTTCTCTACTGATCACATTGCAGCAGTTCTTATGTCATTCTGTAATGAAACACTATAAAAATCTTTTAGTTAAGTGTGATGAAGAAGATATATGGCAGGCCAATTACATTTCTGGTTGAAACATACAGACAGACCTATGCCTACGTGTGCGCACACATGTATGCATGCATACACACCTCCCCCCCCACACACACACTAAGTATGGTCATAAAATCCTGAAGCTGATTTTCTTGGGTACCTATATTAGCTCAGTAGGCAATTCCTAGAGAGGAATTCCAAAATGCTTCCAGCTATGGTAGCATTATTGAAACATGTTGCAATAAACTTTCCAAGATAATTCCTTTTCCAGGGGGACCACACATGTATTTTTATTTTGTTTTGTTGGGCTCTTTTGCTTTTACCAAAGTCTGATAATCATTGTGGTCTCTGAGGCCTATGTGAAAATTAATATTTCAATAAGGAGCATAAGGGTATGATTTTTATAAATTTGTATATAAAGTATATTTGTTTTGTTTACATATGTGATAAATAGGTTTTTGTTTGGATGAATGATGTAGGTCTGTTCATCCAAAACCATTATACAACACTGATATGAATAACCAACATTTAAGACAGCTTCTTTGAAAAGCAGAATGCTTGAGTTTAATAATTTCAGGCATGTTATTCTGATTCGTAACTGAATTATTAAAGCCTATACATTTCCAGGATAATGAACAAATAAATTCTGCCATTGCCACTATAATGTTATAGTACTGTTCTGCAAAGGGTATTTTAATTCTGTATTCTGTATCTTTTATACTTGGGAAAAATTTTCATTGTTTTGATGGCTGTGCTTTGTTTTTTATGTTGCAGCAAAATTTTACAGATGTGACAAGTGGAGAAATGTCCAGGGAGTTAGTGGATGAAATAGCAGCTATGGACGCTTTGGTAATAGAGCTCCAAGGTTTAAGCAACCAGTTTCGAAATCAGTATTGACCATGCTGGGAGCAGTTTCTGGAAAAGGTGCTTTCACCTCCTTGAATTTCCCTGACTTTGTATATCTGAACATAAGACAACTGATTTTTAAAATAAACTTCTGTTTTATGGCTAACATTCTTGTTTTTGTCATATTCCCAAATGTTTGTGCATTCTGAAGTACATTAAATTAAAAGGCCTACTTATGGTTAAATCTAGTACTTATATTCTTGAGGCATTTTAGCACAAAGAGGATATAAGTTAATTTTCTTCTTAGCACAGGGTTTATTCTCTTTCAGCCTAACCTGATTTGCATCACTCTTTGGAAATTCTTAGTCTAAATAGGGAGAAAGAAAGGTCCACGTGTTACCAGTTTGAGGAATCATTAGATGGGCTGCTTTACTGTCCAAGAGTGATAAAAGGTTGGATTTGGTGATGGAAGTATTTACACTTCTTGAAGTTTCATGTTTGTGTCAGAAAGATACAGGCTTGGCTAAATTAAGTGTGAGCATGATTTAACTTCTAAATCAAGACAATGCAAATGTAAGAAAAGAAGTGACATAACTGACATTGCAGCTCAGCCTTTAGCCACTAGTAACCAGGCTGTTACCTCCTCATGATGCATACTGCCAGCCCTAAAGATGTTGTTTAATAAGGTTATTATGGGTGAAGACAGCTATAAATGGTGCCATATTACAAAAATGCCAAAGTAAAATACTTTCTTAGTAATGTCTCTGGAAACAAATACTGAAGGCAGCAGCTGAGCTTAATAATCTTAGTATAAAAGTCATAGTGAGGAATTCTTAGGTTCCTGGCACAGGATGCTGAATTTTGGGTCCCGTGTATAAATCATTTGACCCTTGTTTTTTTCCACTTTCTTATTTGTAAGACATGAATAATTTCTACTCCTAGCTTCTTTGTGAATTTCAACTGCCTTTGGAAATTTAACATTTCATAATCCATAAATATAAGGTACTCTGAACATTTAAAAACTCTTAAATTAGTCCCTCACTAATGAATTTTGCTTATGCATGCTTACCAGTGCCAAATCCTATTTACTTAACTACCTGCTTATCTTTTGTACTATCATAGTAGCCTTCAGAAAGTGTTCATGTATATCCCAAAGCAGAATAAGAGACAATGTTTGTGAGAAAGTTCAAGAAAGTGAAGTAGTAGGATGAGTTAATATTTGGGGACCATTTAAATCTTTTATGGGAGCCTTTGAGGAATAGGTGTACAAATGGGTGATAGGTAGGTAGGTAGGTAGATGGTTGAATGGATGGATGGAGCAAGGTTTGTTTGTATGTTTGTTTGTTTGTTTTTGCAGTTCTGCAGGGTTAAACCCAGGGCCTCACACACACTAGGCAAGCACAGTGCCCTACTGCTGAGCTTCACCTGCAGTCCTGTTTTTATTTTTATTTTGAGACAAGGTCTCATTAAGTTGAACAGCCTGCCCCAGCCTAGAACTTGTGATCCTTCTTCTTCAGCCTCCCAAGTCGCTGGGATTGCAGGTGTGTGCCATGGTGTGTGGCACTGGAGCAAGGTTTTAAGATGAACACTCTGTCAGTACCAGACTGTGAAACACAAAAGAAAATAGTTATGAAAGGAATACTGAAAAGGACAAGGATTTCAGAAGTCAAGTGAAAAACTGAAATTCTCAATTTGCTTTTCTTTGGGCTCAAGCTAAAACATCACTGATTTGCTCAGTCATAGTCCTGTTCTCCATTGTTCTGCTGCATTCAAGTCTACAGGAGGGTACTCTGTTCCCTCTTTTACTTGCAAAAGAGAGCTATCAATATCTTTTAAAGAATATAGACCCTGTACCCCCTAAAAAGTGAGAGCTAGGGTTGGGAGGGGGTTGTGGTACACAAATGTAATCTCAGCACTCTGCAGGCCAAGGTGGGAGGATCTTGAGTTCAAGGCCAGTCTGGACTCCATTGTGAGATCCTGTCTCTAATAAAACTAAATAAAATAGATGTTGTTGTTGTTGTTCGGTGCCAGGGAGTCGGATCTGACTCTTAGTGACCTTCATAGGGTTTTCAATGGCTGATTGTTTTAGGAGGGGACTGCCACATCCTTCTTCCATTTTTGTGGTGCTGGGGATCAAACCTGGGTCCTCAGAAAGTGCAGAGCAGCACAGTACCAACTGAGCTAACCCCCAGCCCATTTAATACTTAGCTTTTTGGTAATTTTATTGTGAAACAGGTGAGGTGGTGACAGTGCCCTTCATCAAGTTCCCCCTGCCTCTCATAGCACTTTTACCCAGCTTCATAGTTACAAACTTGTATCTGGGTGAACAGCTCTGAGTCAGTTGCTGCCAGGTCCTACTGTAGGGTCTTAGATCTATTATGGTTAAATAGTTATTTCCAAATATCTTTTGTGAGTCTCAACTTTAGGTTTCTAGTATTAATTCTTTAGGTTTCAAAATTATTTCTTTGCTTTGTCAATTAGAAAAATAGAAAAGATGTAATCCTCTAACTCTATTGAGTTCCCACAGTATGAGTAATAATGATAATGACAAGTTGTTGAGTTCTCAGTATGTGCCAGGCATTGTACATACTATCATTTTTCACCCTCTGAAGATTCTTGCTAGGTCAGCTTATGAAATCACTAGGAAACTAAGGGCCACAAACTGTAGAAAGAAATAGGTAGGATTCAAAGTCTGCCAAAGCCTGCTTTTTTTTCCCCCCCTACTTGCTATGCTAAAGCTGGGAATGGTCAGCAGATTTGTCTTCTCTTTCTAACAATGGGATACCTGGACAGTTTGCCTGTCATCATTCATAAAGTTCTTTAAGAGATTTCTGTGAGGTCTCAGTTAGTAATAGTCTGTGATTTATCATGATTATTTACTCATTTAAAAATTATTAAGAAATTCTTTGTGAGCTTTATTCCAAAAAAGGTAGCATAGTAAATGGGTCCCTAAGTGCAAAGGAGTGAAAATAAACTCCAGTGGAATAAGAGATCCCTTTTCAACACCCAAACAAAACCTCAGGAAGCGTAGAGAGCTGATGCCAAGTGTTGGAAGCAGAGCAGTGGTGCATGATGGGAGGTAGGTAGGAGAGTGGCAGGGCTCAGAACTACAGGACCCCAGAATGGAGTATGAGGCCCTGAGGGATGAAGGGCTTGGCTTTACCTCAAGTGAAGCCTCAGTTCAGTGAGAACCCCAAACATCGAAAGCCTTGACTTAGTTATGTATCAAGACTATTCTTTCCATACTACACTTGTTTCTGTTCGACATGCTATTAGTGGGCCATTCACGCACAGAAATGTTAAACACAAATGATAACAAGTGTGTGTAGTAAGTCTGCCTACTTTCCAGACTTAGTTTAAAGATTATGACATAAGCAGATGTTTAGCTAGCTGGGCTGTTTGTGACCATTTATCCAATTTATACAACTAGATCTACTAAGTTAAAGCTATGGGTGAGTCGGATGAAAAGTATTTCTTTTTTTCCATTTTGTTTTTATAACATCCACATCAATCTAAATTGCTGTTTAGATAAGGTAACTCTACTTTACTGGCCAAGAGTGAGGAATAAAATCTGTTAAGTGGATGCAACACACTTCCTTTCTGCCTGTTCATTCAACAGGCCCTATAGTGAAATGGTAAAGAGCCTTTATTCAGATGGTGGGTGCCATGCTGTGGAAATACAGATGGATTTTTCACAACATGCAGAAGTGCTTATAAATAGATAGGTTTCAGTCAACAAGCAGCTTATTCAGGCATGTGCTCAAATATAGTAGCTGCATTCATTAGATAGACGTTTCCACTAATCCCAAAACTATACTAATAAAAGAGTAATCCCTTATGGGCTGAAGGTAGTTGGTTTGCTTTTCAATCTTAGTCTTTCACAGTCCAAAGCCTAATCATAATTGTGGCTGCATTTGGTTTTCACCAAGTGAACTTAAAAGCTGAGCTTATCTTGAAAATTTTCCTTTTCTTATTTTCTTAGATTGCAATGGCTTAGTAAACAAAGAGGTACTTTTTACTCTGGATGTATAGCTTACAGCAAAGCCAATTTAAAAATCAATCGTGTGTGTATTCTCATTACTTTATCATAAAGCACTTTCTCTTTTACTCTGGTTAATAGAAATTGCTTGAGCAGATTCCATTTTTTTCTTCTTTGACCTTAGGATAAATAACAAGTTAATGGTTCATTTTGAGAGTATTTGCGGCTCTTAGTGTAGTAGTTTGACTTTATATGTAGATATTTTTTTTCCTTAGGCTTAACCTTTGTTCACCAAGCTCTTTCCTCCTCCCTTGTTATTCAGAGCTAACTGTAATTAATTCCCTTAACACACCACCAAAAATTCTTTCCCTTGCTTGTGATGTTAGATCGCCTTCCTCTGTATTATTCTGATATCTTATAAACCATAGTGACCGGTGAGTCAACCTCACCATCTGCTGGCCCTGTGCCAAGATTGTGATGTATGAAAAGGGAATCCTGCCAAGGGCCATGAGGCGGAAAACTGATATTATTAAAGTGGTCTTCTGAACAGTAAGTATCAGCCATTTTTTAAATTTTTTGTGATGTTATTGCCAGAATGGGGTGGAGAGAGGTAAATCATGTTAATATTGTTAAGGAGCTAACCCATGCATTGCTAACTTTTTCCAGACTGAGGGATCAAATGAATTTCAGTGTCTGTAGACATACAGAATTATTATGCAATGCTGCTCACACTGTAACATGTACTTCTTGAAGATTCTATTACTGTGGGACTCAAGTCTCTTAACCCCTCTGAGCCTCAATTTCCTTAGCTGTAGCCTGATAGTGATCCATATGGTACAGAGATGTTATAATAAAATCAATCAAGAAGATACATGTAGAATGCTTTGAAAATTTAAAAAAGTTTAATGGACACAGTGCAAGTAAGAGTGTCTCAGAAACCATCTGATGATGAACACTGATGCGGTCTTTTCTGTGTCCTACTTGGAATCCTGGTGATAGTAAGTGCTGTTGGACTTTGACACTGAAGCACTATGGTTCTCGGCATTTTCACTCTGTAGCAACCTCTCCCCACTTCTGGGCACAAGTGGGGTCAAGGAAAGGGATACGGATTTTTATGAAGTGAAGGAGAAAGATAACCGAGTTTCTATCATCAGGATTTCAGAAAAGGATAGAGAAATGATGATAGGCATGACTGGAGAGTAGAAGGGGGACCGTTAAGGACTGGGAAGTGGGGCCAAAGGAAGGAGGTGGGGGCGGAGAGGGTAGGAGATGGAGATTGGACATAATCAAAGTATGATATGTGCATGTATGGAAATGGCAAAGGGAAACCCATTTATATAATTAATGTGTTCACAATTATGAAATTTCAAAAGATAAAAATGAGGAATTAACTGACTAGGATTAACTGAGAGGATTAGAAGACCTAGACTAAAGTCCTGGCTTTACCACTTCCTAGCTGTGACCACACCTGAGCCACTGAATCTCTCTGAGTCTCAATTTCCTCAGCTATTAAATGCAAATACCCACCTTTGCAGACCAGACAGCATTTATCAGATGATATACATGAAGTATTTTGTGAGCAACTGAGCACAAGTAGTTCTTGTTATGATCAAGAGAAAGAAATATTGTGGATGGTCTTCCAGTTCCCTGGGGACTATAGAGTCCTTAGATGGGATCATCCATCGGTGTAGCTCCAATTTCTATGTTCATTGGGGTCATAACCTTGTGGTTTGTGAAACAATGCTGCAGAATCTCTCTGTCTTCTGTGGACCTTCGTCACTGCTTACTGAGATCATCTGGCCTCTAAGATGTCTAGTGCCAATGTTGATAAAAGCCAGCTTGGTATTAGGACAGATGCCTGGCTGGAAGACCTGCTTATGCCTGGGCCATTTCTCTCATACACAAAGGTAACAGCAGTGGACTAGCACACGTCCATTAACTAACTTTACATGCTAAGTATATAAATAAATATGTCAATCATCCCCAACTTAACGATTTTTCAGCTTTTCAATGGTACAAAGGTAATGTGCTCTCAGTGGCAATAGTACTTTGAAGTTTGAATTTTGTTCTTTTCTTGGGATAGCAGTGTGTGACCTGAGACACTGAGACACAGTTGCCATATAATCACAAGGGCAAACAACCTGGACTCCACAGTGTATTACACAATTAAGCCATGATGTTTGGTAGGTTGGGTATGTTAACTACATGTTTTTCTTATGGTATTTTCAACTTAGAATGGGCTTATTGGGATGTAACCCCATCATAAGTGGAGGAGCATTTGCATACATATCAGAAAAAAAAAATTGCCGTTTTGAAAAAACTTGAGCTTTTCAACAAAGCATGTAGAAACCGGCCTTTCTTTAACACTGGTGAAACTGAAGACCAGAGTACAAATATTGGCCCATATAACATATATCTAAATATTTCAAAGTTATTAACTAAGCTAAAAAACAATTGAAACTTGTTTTATGCTTTGATCTTTACAAATACTTCCTTATAATGATTTAGAAACTTGTATTTTATTTTATTTTTATCTTTATGCTTATTTTATTTTATTTTATTTTATTTTATTTTATTTTATTGTGGTACTAGGGGGCTGAACCAGGGCCTCACACACACATTGCAAGCACTCCAGCCCATTTTATTTTTTATCTTGAGACAGGGACTTGCTAAGTTATGCAGGCTGCCTCTGACCTTGAACCTGCCATCTTCCTGCCTCCGTCTCCCGAGTTGCTGGGATCCCAGGTGTGTGCCACAGTGCTGGCTAGAAAGATGTCTTTAATGTAGAGTTCTCAAACATCTCAAAATTGCAGACCAGAAGAGGAGGTCCTGCTCTGATGGGCTGTGTGCAACCAGGCCCATCCTAGCTTTAGGCCTCAGAGCCACCTGTACCACCCCAAAACAGCTTTCTGTGGCTATTCCTCAGACTGAGGAGTTTACAGACCAGAAGCCACTCCACCCTTCAGAACCTGGGTCTAGAAGGGAGGCACAACAGCCTCTAAAGCAGGCTTTAGGGCTTTAGCCAAGAGACTCTTGGGGTCACAGGTCCCTGAGTATGGTCTGGAATGTGGGGCAAATATAAGCTATAGGAATGTCTCCTTGGACTTGTAAACAAAGAGTGTCTGGGGCAGAGACAGGGAGAAGCTTTTTGAAATGAAAGACCCCGTGCATAGATACCTCTTGCCTTCATTTAAGGGTGGTATTGGTGGGACAGGCTGGGATTTAGCTCAGTTGGTAGAGCGCTGCGCTGCAGTCTCTGAGGTCCCGAGTTCAATTCCCAGCACTGCAAAATGGGAGAAGGACCTGGCAATCCACTCCCAAGGCAATCCCGAAACAGTCAGCCATTGAAAACCCTATGAGGGTCGCTATGAGTCGGATACAATGTTGTCCCACAACAACATTGGTGGACAAGGGTATCAGATACAGGAGTTCTTGAGAGGAACACTTATCCCTGCTCCTTAATGTTCTTTAGAAGAGAAAACTTCTATTCCATATGCTGGAAAGGAAAAGAATAAGAGGAACAAATCAGGCTCCCTCCACTCCACATTTATTCCAAGGGAGGAGGACTAACTTAAAGAACTAGACAACCCCCACCCCTACTTAAACCAAGATTTCTCAACCTTGACCCTTTTGATATTTGGGTTGGATATTAGATAATTCTTTGTTGTGGGGGTGCTGTCTTATGCATTGTAGGATGTTCACAAGAATCTCTGGCCTCTACTCACTATATGTCAGTAGTACACTCCTGCCACTTGTGACAACTAAAAATGTTTGCATATGCAGCAAAGTGTCTCCTGGGGGACAAAATCATCCTCTTTTGAGAACCATTGGGTTAAACAGAATAGACAGAACTGAAGAGAGAATTAGTGAAGGGAAAGATAACTCTGAAGATAGTGGAGCACATTCTGTGTTAGCAAGGGAGAAAAATAAAAGAGAAGCTAAGAAACTTAGAGAATAGATTTTCAGAAAGCCATATCCAGTCAAAATTTCAGAAATATATTAGAGATTATGGGGAATAGATTTGAAGACTTAATTGAAAATCTTTAGACTTGATGAAATTTATTGATTCTCAAATTCAAAATTTCCATATAGATTTAAAGAATTGTTTTTGCACTATTGAGGGGTGAACCCAGGTCCTCATGCATGCTAGATAAGCACTCCATCATGGAGCTGTATTCCCAGCCCTATTTTTATTTTTTTATTCACAGATAGGATCTTGCTAAGTTGCGCAGGATACCTCTGGCTTCTAACCTATAATCCTCCTGCCTGAGCCTCCTGAGTAGCTGGAATTACAAATGTACATAATGGTACCTGACTTCCATATAGATTTTTAAAATCACTTCTCAGTATACACATATATATCCCCTACAGGTATTTTTAAAATTAAATAAATAAAATTATTTATAATCGCATAAAAATTCAAATACTTAGGAGTCAATCATTTACCTCAACAAAAAACTAAAACATTTTCAAGGAAATTAAAGAAGTCCTAAATAAGTAAATGATGTGAAATACCATGTTCATGAATTGGAGAATATAGTAATTTTCTTCCAAATTGATCTATAAATTCAATATAATCTTAATCACATATCTAGTAGTTAAAAATCATTTTAACAATTTAAAAATGTATGTGGAAATTCGAGGGTTGAGAATAGCCAAAATAATCTTGAAGAAAAAAGCTTCCGTAACCAGATATAAAGTGGGAGTATGACAGTATGATATTGATGTGAGGGGGAATACACCAATGGAATAGACTATGCTGTTGTTATGTGCTGTTGAGTTGGTTCCCACTTATAGCCACCCTATGTACAACAGAATGAAACACCCCTCAACACTGTGCTAAACACAGTCTTTTTTATGATTAATCCCATTGTTGCAGACACTGTGTCAATCCATCTAGTTGAGGTTCTTTTTTTCATTGACCTACCACTCTCCCAAACATGATGTCCTTCTCCAGGGATTGGTCCTTCCTGACAACATGTCCAAAATACATAAGACATAATCTAGCTATCCTTGCTTCCAAGGAGCACTCTGGTTGTACTTTCTCTAGGACAGATCTGTTCTTTTGGCAGTTCGTGGTATGTTGAATATTCGTTTCCAGTACCATAATCCAAAAGCATCAATTTTTCTCCTATCTCCTTTATTCAACCTCTAACTTTCATAATGATATGATGCCACTAAAGATATGATGGCATGAGTCAGAAGCACCTTTGTCTTCAATGTGACATTTTTATTTTTCCACATGTTAAAGAGGTCTTTTGCAACAGCTTTTCTCAATGCAATGCGTCTTTTGATTTCTTGACTGCTGCTTCCATGGGTGTTGATTACAGAACCAAAGTAAAGAAAAATCTTGGACAATCCTCAATCATTTCTCTGTTTATCATGAAGTTGTGTATGGACCCTGTTGTAAGGATTTTTGTTTTGTTGATGTTGAGGTGCAATCCATACTGAAGACTGTGTTCTTTGATCTTCATCAGTAAATGTTTCAAATCCTCTTCACTTTCAGCAAGCTGAGTTGTGTTATCTGCATTAGCAGGTTGTTAATGAATTTTCCTCCAATCTTGATGCTGTGTTCTTCTTCATAAAGTCCATCTTTTCGAATTATACGCTGAGCATAGATATTGAAGAACTATGATAAAAGGATATAGTCCTGACACGTACCTTTTCTTTACTTTTAAACCAGGCCGTGTTTCCTTGTTCTGTTAGAAGGAATGCTTGAAATATGAATATACATTTGTTTTATTATAAAGGTGGTACTGCCAAACAGTAGAGAAAAGATTATCTTTTCAATAAGTGATAGTGGGTCACTTAGAAATCTATGTTAGAAAAAAGTGAATAGAAAAAGGTAAATACCCTACTTCACACCATACATAAAAATTCCAAATGGATTTTTAGATATGAATGTGAAATAATAAATTACAAGATAATACAGGGGAAGATATTCATGACATTAGGGTAGTGTTCTTTAAAGCCACACAAAAAGCACTAACCTTATAGGAGAGACTTTTTTTAAAAGATTGGACTGCATTAAAAACATGACAGAGACCCCAAGATGGTAGCATACACCTGTAGTCCTTGCACTCTGGAGGCTTAGGAGGATCAGGAGTTCAAGGCCAGCCCCTGGAACTTAGACTGAGTTCCAGGCCAATTAAGAGAGAGTTGGGAGAAGATATTTTCAATACACATAATCAGAAAAGGATGTGTGTTCAGCATGTTAATAAAAAATTTCTAAAGTCCATAAGAAAACAACTCAACCCATCTAACAAACAAAACAATGTGGGAAAGAAGATAGACAAATAGAAATACAAAATGCTTAGATGCAGTCACCAGAGAGATGCAATTTAAAATCACAAAGAAATATGACCATATACTCAGCAGAATGGCAAATGTTAAAATGGCTGTGGTTATCAAGTATTGGTAATCATGTGGGGTAACTGCACCTCTTAAACACTGCTGATGGGAATGTAACTTGATACAAACAGTCTGGGAAGCAATTTGGCAAATTCTGCTAATTTTGATATATATATCCTCTACAACCCAGCAGTTTTACCTAGGTACATGCATGTACACACATGTGCACAAAAGCATACATGTGAGCACTAAAACTCTCCTACAGAAGTGTTTATAGACCCCTGGGCGTGGTGGCGCACACCTGTAATCCCAGCAGCTCGGGAGGCAGAGGCAGGAGGATCTCAAATTCGGGACCAGAGGTAGTCTGCATAACTTAGCAAGACCCTGTCTCAAAAAAGTAAAAAAAATGGACTGGGGTGCAGCTCAGTGGTCCAGCACTTACAAAGCATGCAAATGTGAGGCCCTGGGTTCAATCCCCAGGACAGGAAAAAAAAAAAGTGTTGATAGCAGCATTATCCATCAGAGCCCTCAAATGGAAGTAATCCATATGTCTACCAATAGTAGAATGGACACATACATGGTGGGCTAGCCATGCAACAGAACAGTCTGCATCAAAGAAAATTAATTTCCTGCTACACCACAGCAACATGAGTGAATCTCTCAAAAATGTTGAGCAAAGAAAGCCAGACATGACACAAATGCACACAGCAGGCTTCCATATACATAACAAAAAAGTTCAAAAGGCAGATGAAATGAAACTATATTATTTAGTGATGCATGCTGGGTAAAGGAAAGGAAGGAAGTGATTACTACAGGACAGAACAGTGGTTACTCTTGTGGGAAGATTTGGATGATGGTTGGGAGATACATAAAAGACTCCTGGGAGTGGAAATATCATCTATTAACTTAGAGCACAGCTGATGTAGTTTGTGTGCTCATTGTGACGATTATTTTTGTTTTGTGCATATTCCCAAATGAGTGTTGTATTTCACAGTAAAAGGCTTTAAAATATTAAGAATAGTATTACTGCTGTTGTTAGATGTCATCAAGTCAAGGACAACCCAGGTGACCCTATGTACACCAGAACAAAACACTCCCTGATTCTGTACCAGGCACACAATCTTTTTTATGTTTAAGCCCATTGTTGCAGACACTATGTCAATCCATCTAGTTGAGGGTCTTCATTTTTTCACTGACCTGCCACTCTCCCAAACATGATGTCCTTCTCCAGGGATTGGTCCCTCCTTACTACATATCCAAAATATGTAAGATGCAGTCTAACCATGCTTGCATCCAAGGAGCACTCTGGTGGCACTTTTAGGAATGGTCTCTTGGTTCTTTTGGTGGTCCATGGTATATTCAATATTTGTCTCCAGAAACATAATACAAAAGCATCAATTCTCCTGTCTCCCTATTCAATATCCAGCTTTCACAACCATATGATGCAACTGACAATACCATGGCATGAGTTGGGCACAACTTTTTCTTCAATATGACATCTTCTTAGCACTTTAAAGAGATCTTTGCAACAGATTTTCCCAGTGCCATACACCTCTTTTAATTTCTTGACTGCTGCTTCTGTAGGTGTCCATTGTAGAACTAAATAAAGCAAAATCTTGGACAACCTCAATTTTTTCTTCATTTATCATCAACTTGCCTAATGACCCAGCTGTAAAGATTTTTCTTTTGCTGCTGTTGAGGTGCAACCCATACTGAAGATTGTGTTCTTTGATCTTTATCAGTAAATGTTTCAAATCCTCTTTAGTTCAACGAGCAGAGTTGTGTCATCTGCCTAATGCAGGTTGTTAATAATTATTCAATTCCTCTAATCCTGATGCCACATTCTTCATAAAGTCCAGTTTCTCAGATTATTTGCTCAGCATAGAGATTGAAGAGGTACAGTGAAAGGATACAACCCTGGTGGACACCTTTCTTGACTTTAAACCAGGCAATGTTTCCTTGTTCTGTTCAGAGGACTGTCTCTGAGTTCATGTACAGAATTCTTATGAGTACAATTAAGTACTCTGGTATTATCAGTCTTCACAATGATATCCATAGTTTGTTATGATCCACACAGTAAATGCCTTTGCATAGTCAATAAAACAGAGATAGACATCTTTTTGGTATTTTCTGCTTTCGGCTAATATCCATCTGATATCAGTGATGATGTCCCTGGTTCCATGCCCTCTTCTGAACCTGGCTTGATTTTCTGGCAGTTCCTTGTCTGTATACTGCTTCAGTCACTTTTAAATGATCTTTAACAAAATTTTGCTTGTGTTTCATATTAATGATATCATTTGATAGTGTCCACATTCAGTTGGATCCCCTTTCTAGGGAGTAGGCACAAATATGGATCTCTTCCAGTCAGTTGGCCAGGTAGCTGTTTTCCAGATCTCCTGGCATAAACAAGTGAGCACCTCTACTGCTGTATCTGTTTGTTGACACATCTCAATTGATATTATATCAATTCCTGGATCCTGGTATTTCACCATTCCTTCAAGCCAGCTTCCACTTTGTCCTTCAATACCATTGGTTCCTGGTCATATGCGACCTCTTGAAATGGTTGGTTATCCATCAGTTCTTTTTGGTATATGACTCTGTGTATTCCTTCCATCTTCTTTTGATATTTCTTGCATTATTTAATATTTTCCCTGTAGAATCCTTCACTATTGCCACTCAAGGCTTGAATTTTTCTTCAATTCCTTAAGCTTGAGGAAAAAACAGAGCATGTCCTTCCTTTTTGGTTTTCTATCTCCAGCTCTTTGCACAAGTATTTTATTTGATTTTGTCTTCTTGAGTTGACCTTTGAAATCTTCTGTTTAGTTCCTTAATTTCATCATGTCTTCCTTTTACCTTAGCTGCTTCACATTCAAGGGTAAATTTCAGAATCTCTTGACATGTAATTTGGTCTTTTCTTTTCTCCTTGTCTTTTAAATAACCTTTTGGTTTTCTCATAAATGATGTCTTTGATGTCATGCCACAACTCCTCTCATCTATCACTAGTATCTAATGCATTAAAGCTGTTCTTGAGATGGTCTCTGAACTCTGGTGGGATATACTGAAGGTCATACTTTGGCTCTCATACATGTGTTTTAATTTTCCTCAGTTTCACTTTGAACCTGCATATAAGCCATTGATGGTCTGATCCACAGTCAGCACCTGGTCTTGTGTAAATGCTATGTGAAACCAGTATCTGCTTTCTCCTCTCTGGATTTTTGTACTTTTCTACCTCTTTGTCCTTTCTTTTTGAGGAGACCTGCCCCTCTTTTCAAGTAATCTTCCTTGCAAGTTATAAAGTTGACTTTTGAGAGAGTAACCTTGAAGTAAAACCTGGTAGCACAAACCCAAACTTTACCCTATATAATTTTAACTTCCCATCCATCCCCAACCTCAAACACCTCCTTAAACAAAATAGAACATTTTACAGCTCTATGGTGGTTTTACCCTAAGGAAAAATGTGGGCTATTTAATATTATACTCTAAATCCTTTACTTCTAGTTCTTTAGTCTATTGCAGTGAGGTCCCAAGGCTTCCCACATTGCTGTCTGGATAGACCGCGGGGGTCTAACCTGAGGGATCCTGGGTGAGCTTGTAGTTATTGATTGAGTGTGGTCATTTCAGTGACCAAAGCCAGCTTCTCAGATTCCTTTTTGAAAATCAAGCTGTTGACATTTTTATTATTCTGTGGCATTTCCTCTAGGCTCTGGATTGTGAAGGAAAAAGTCCCTGTTAATGTCTGAAGACCAGGTTGTATAGCAAAGCCTTGACACCCTCTACTTCACAGCTATGGCTGGGGTGGTGATTTCTCTCTTAAGCTGTAACAGAAGCACTGATAGTCATATCTTGGCAGGATCCACACACCACCAGTTACAGGGACAGCACTTCTGTGGGCCTAGATGGTTTTTGAACAAATCAAGGTGAAATTTCACCCACCACTTCATAGGGAATGATAAATCAAAATCCAGCACACTACAGAAAAGGAAAAGATAGCCCTAAGGTTTGAAACTTTTCTGGAAGAATTCCAAAAATGTATATTTCAAGGGAATGTCTCAGGGCAACCCTAAATAAACTGGTGACCTACAGATCAAAGGCAATGTATTTTATGAGCCGTCTCCTGACCCAGCAATCCTACTGTCCTTCTCTAACTGTTACAAAGGACCCTCCCCCATCTGCCTTTACTTTCTTCCTCTGAGAATCACAAATCAGCCCTGACAACATTTGGCTTCTCATCTTCAGGAATGTAGCTGGTACATTCTTTATGTGAAGTGGGCAATCCAGGAAGGGGTATGAACCAGACAGAATGATGAGTATCTTATTTCATCTGCACAGAACAAAAGAGTGCCTTTCCTTCACCAGAGCCTGTGCACGTCTGAGGACTTGAATGAAAGCAGACTGGCTGAGCTTAGTCCCAAGGACAGATATGCAGCTGGCAGGGGAGAGGGGTTCATTGGGGGAAGGGGAGTCACTTTCCTTCCTCAGTGATTGCTCTTATACTAGAGTACTGTCTTACCAAGGGAGCAGTGGTTGACACAAGGTTATTTATCCTTGACAGTAACATTGCACCAAATAAATGACTTCCTTACATTGACACCACCTTCTATACATTTATTTGGGGCATAATTATTTTAAAATGGTATGAGCTTCTGGTCAGTTTACTGGGTCCTCAGAACTATAAGTGTGGCAGACACCTCCAAGATGGCCCAATGATCCCTGCCTTCTATATCCACAGCCTTGTGAAATTCTCTTCTTTGGTATCTTATATCTACAATAAAATATTGGCAACATTGTTCTTGTTGTTGTTAGGTGCCGTCGAGTATCTGACTCATAGCCACCCACATAGGGTTTTCAATGGTTGACTGTTTTGGGATTGCCTTGAAGGATGTTATTTCCATAAGAAGTGATCCAAGGTAGTGATTTCTTACTCGAAGACTCTCCCTGTCTGCCTTTGATTATGCAAACCACCATGTTGGAAAAGCTCATGTGGTCAGCAACCAAGGGTGACCTTGTGCCAGCAGTCTCTAATGCTCTGAAGGAGTCAAGGAACTGAGGAAGTCCACCATCTTTCAAGGAACTGAAACCTGCCACCAAACACTTGGACTTGGAAGCAAATCTTTCCCCAGTTGATTCTTCCAATGACAAGCTACCCTTAGCTGACAGCTTGATCCCAGCTTCTTGAGAGATTCTTAAATAAGAACTAGCTCACTTCTGCCTGCAGCTATAGCCCCGTGGCATCCGATCCCGTCAGATCTCGGAAGCTAAGCAGGGTTGGGCCTGGTTAGTACCTGGATGGGAGACCGCCTGGGAACATCAGAAGCTGTAGGCTTGGGAGAAGGACCTGGCAACCCCCTCCCAAAAATCAATCTGCCATTGAAAACCCTATGAACAGCAGAGAAGCACTGACAATAGTGTTTCCCCTGTTGTACAGAGGGTCGCTATGAGTTGGATACCCACTCGATGGCACCTAACAACAACAACAACAAGCTCACTTCTACCTGGACTCCTGACTCTCAAAAACTGAGATAATAAATATGTGTGTTCTTAAATTGCTAAGTTTACCTTAGCAATTTGTTATAAGACAATAGAGAACTAATATAGAAGATTTCATCTGTCACCTTTTCCTCCATAACATATTCCTTAGTAGTCAATAACAATTATAAGACATATCTTCTTTGGATGTATTTTATAATTTCAAAGTTGGTTAACTGATATACAAATTAAGCTCAATGCTTTTATTGTGTACAATGTTGTTAGGTGCTCTTGAGTCAGGTCTGATGCATAGTGACCCTGTGTACAACAGAAGGAATCACTCCTCAACACTGTGCCAGGCACATGATCATTTAAGCCCATTGTTGTCTGCACTGTGTCAATCCATCTAGTTGAAGGTTTTCCTTTTTTTTTTTTTTTTTTTTTTTTAACTGATCCACCACTCTCCCAAACATGATGTCTTTCTCCAGGGACTGGTCCCTCCTGACAACATATCCAAAATACAAAAGATGTAGTCTAGCCATCCTTCCTTCCAAGGAGCACTCTGGTTGCACTTTTTCAAGGATGAGTCTGTTCATTCTTTTGAAAGCCCATGGTATATTCAACATTCATCTCCAGCACCATAATTCAAAAGCATCAATTCTTCTCCTGTCTCCTTTATTCACCATCCAGCTTTTATATCCATATGATACGACTGAAAGTACCAGAGCATGAGTCAGGTGCACCTTCATCTTCAATGTGACATCTTTACTTTTTGATGCACTTTAAAGAGGTCTTCTGCAACAGCTATTCCCAATACAAGGTGTCTTTTTATTTCTTCACTGCTGCTTCCTTGGGTTTTGACTCTCGATCCAAGTAAAGCAAAATATTGGGCAACTTCATTCTTTTCTCCATTTATCATCAAGTTGCATACTGACCCAGTTGTAAGGATTTTTGTTTTGTCGATATTGAACCTTAATCCATACTGAAGGCTGTGTTCTTTGATCTTCATCAGTAAATGTTTCAAATCCTCTTCTGTTTCATCAAACAAACTGTGTCATCTACATTATGCAGTTGTTGATGAATCTTCTTCCAATCCTGATGCTGTGTTCTTCATAAAGTCCAACTTCTTGGGTTATTTGCTTAGCATATAGATTGAAGAGGTACAGTAAGAAGACACAGTGCTGACACACACCTTTCTCAACTTTAAACCAAGCAGTGTTTCCTTGTACTGTTCAGCAGACTGCCTCCTAGTCCTTATACATATGCCTTATGACTACAATTAAGTGCTCTGGTATTCCCATTCTTCACAGTGTTATTCATAATTTATTATCATCCACTCAGTCAATTGCATTTGCATAGTCAATAAAACATACATAGACATCTTGCTGGTATTCTCTGCTTTCAGCTAATATCCATCTGACATCAGCAATGATGTCACTGGCTCCATGCCCTCTTCTGAATCTGGCTTGATTTTCTGGCAGTTCCCTGTCTGTATACTGCTTCACTTACTTTTGAATGATGTTTAGCAAAATTTTGCTTGCATGTGATGTTAATGATATCATTCAATACTTTCTGCATTTGGTTGGATCCCCTTTCTTGGAAATAGGCACAAATATGGATCTCTTTGAGTCAGCTGACCATGTAGCTGTTTTCCAAATCTCTTGGCATAAACAAGTGAGCACCTCCAGTGCTGTATCTGTTTGTTGAAACATTTCTATTGGCATTCCATCAATTCCTGGAGCAGTGTGTTTTGCCAGTTCCTTCAAGGCAGCTTTCACTTTGTCCTTCAGTACCATTGCTTCCCGATGAAAAGTCAAAATAAGACTGTAGATCAGAGCATCAACTTCTCATATAGAGGTTCAAACTGGAACTGAAGAAATTTAGAACAAGTGTACGAAAGTCAAGGTATGATCTTGAGTATATCCCAGCTGAATTCAGAGACCAACTCAAGAACAGATTTGATGCATTAGACACTAATGACCGAAGACCAGACAAGTTGTGGCATGACATCAAAGACATCATTCATGAGGAAAGCAAAAGGTTAGTAAAAAGACAGGAATAAAAGAAAGGCCAGTTACATGACAAAAGAGATTCTGAAACTTGCCCTTGAACTTTGATTAGCTAAAGTAAAAGGAAGGCATGATGAAGTTAAAGAACTAAACAGAAGATTCAACAGGCAGCTTTAGAAGAAAAAATCAAATTTTATAATGAAATGTGCAAAGACCTGGAGATACAAAACTAAAAGAACATGCTCATTTTTTCATAAACTTAAAGAATTGAAGGGGTTAGGGTTTAGCTCAGTGCATAGAATGCTGCTCCACAGTCTCTGAGAACTTGGGTTTGATCCCCAGCACCACAAAAATGGGAGAAGGATGTGGTAATCCACCCCCAAAGCAGTCCTGAAACAATCAGCCATAGAAAACCCTATGAGCATTGCTATGAGTCAGACTTGACAGTACCTAACAACAACAAAAAACTGAAGAAATAATTCAAGCATTGACTGGCAGTAGTGAAGGATACTACAAGAAACATAATAAATGACACAGGAAACATTGAAAAAAGGTGGAAAGAACATATAGAGTCATTATACCAAAAAGAATTTGTGTATGATCAACCATTTCAAGAGCTTGTATATGATCTCTTTGTTTATTCACAGGCAATTCCAGAATAAGTTCAACTGATAACATTCTAAATGGACACTGACCCCCTAAAAGTACACATACCCTCCTGTTAGGAACTAAGCTACCTATCTGGCACTGAAAACCATGTTTGAAAGCCAGTTTGACAGGCCTCTGTCATCATGGGACTTTATGCTCAAAGTGGCAAAGACAGTATTAAAGATTTCAAATATTAGAAACTCATCTTTTCATCAACCTTTGCCAGATTCACTTGTATTTGATGAGTGTTGAATAGTATTTCCTATGTGTCAGGCTCTTAACTAAGTGCTTAGGGCACAAAACTCAATTAGAAATTATTCTTGTCCTATAGCTGGGCACAGTCACACCTGTAATCCCAGTGACTCAGGAGGTGGAGGAAGGAGGATCACAAATTCAAGGCCAGAGGCAGCCTGCATAACTTAGTGAGCCTCTGTCTTAGATAAAAGAATTTTAAAAGGGGTATGGGTACAGTTCAGTGGTAGAGTGCTTGCAAAGTATGCACAAAGCCCTGGGTTCAGTCCTCCAGTACTGAAAACTAAAGAGAAAGAAAGAGAAAGAGAAAGGGAAGGGAAGGGAAGGGAAGGGAAGGGAAGGGGAAAAAAAGTATTCCTTTCCTAAGGAACATTTACCTGACTCTGAATATCAGCAGATTATATTAGTCCAATTCTGTGAGTGCTAAAACCTTGTCATCTTGAACCATAAGGCAGGGGAGTGGGCAGGTCCAGGTCCAGACACTCATCCTAGAGCAGAAGGGAAAGCTAAAATGATTTATCCCAAAGATACAGAAAAATAACCTTGGGGATTAAGGTGGAAAACAAAATCCTGTTCAGCATACTTGGTCTTTTCATACTCATTCTTTGACAGCAACTCTGTCTGCTAGTTCCTATGTATTCTTTTTTTTTTTAATGAAGTTTTAAATTTATTGAAATGAAGCTTAGTATGAATCTCGATGTCTACAATGTTTAGATAATTTACAAATATTGAAGTAAAAATTGAATTGTATTTTTACCAAAGATACAGAAGGGAAAATGCATTATGACAGAAATGTGGACATTTGCAAATTTGTTTATCTACTCAAAAGTATAAATAACAAGGTCTTGAATATGGAATAATGTTTTTATCGGAGAAGCAAATTAAAATATTTTAATGACTCTATGGAAAGGTTGCCAGTGGAAGAACATATTCCATAATTATTAGTGTCATATTCAGTCTGTTGGATATAACTGTCACCACTCGAATGTTCCTATGCATTCTAATATGAATGAGGCACACTCCTTTCTAGGACTTTAGTGAGGGTTTGGTAGGACAGAGGTCAGGTGAGACTCATAGGAACTGATTAATGAAAATGGGAATCCAAGGACTGTGTGATGAACTCCAAGTATAGGTCATATTTTTAGTCTTAATTTAATAATCATTCCTTACCTCAAAGTTGCTACTTTTTTCCTCCCCCCTCCTCCTCCACCCCCTCCTCCTCCTCCTCCCTTGTCTTCAGAGATAGCATCATTCCCCTGTATCTTACGCCTGTAGACCTAATAGCTGTGAACTTAAGAACTATATGGTCACTGGCCACCCAGTTTCTGCCATAAACACTGCCCTCCCTTTTCCCTCTTTTTGTGCTTTGGTTCCACAAAGGAAATGAAAAGAAAAGCATTGGAAAAGAGCCTTCCTCCCTTTGTCCTCTCCATGAGTCTATTGCTAGGATTCCTTTTGGAGGATCTACCATAAAGTAAGGGCAGTGGCTACATCTGGAATCTATGTCCACAG
The DNA here is from genome assembly GCA_007922755.1 of Pedetes capensis. Taxonomy (NCBI): domain Eukaryota; kingdom Metazoa; phylum Chordata; class Mammalia; order Rodentia; family Pedetidae; genus Pedetes; species Pedetes capensis. The sequence goes on along the minus strand of VMDO01010640.1, from coordinate 2,666 downwards.
CTGAAAAGAGCCCTGAGATCTACTTTCAGGGGACCTGTGGTAGTCTTGTCCCTGTAGCTTATTTTTTGCATGCCTTCGGTGCATTTGCTAAGGCTCTGAGCAGGTTTTCTCATGTTTGTTGTTGTTGTTGTTAGGTGCTGTCGAGTCGGTATCCGACTCATAGCGACCCTCATAGGGTTTTCAATGGCTGACTCTTTCGGGATTGCCTTGGGAGTGGATTGCCAGGCCCTTCTCCCATTTTTGTGGTGCTGGGAATTGAACTCGGGGCCTGGGATTTAGCTCAGTTGGTTCTCATGTTTAAGATGAGGTAAAAAGGTGCCATTCCTGGGGCTGTGTGCAGATTACTGCTCATGTGCTGAGCTTGCTGTCTAAATAAAGACTATTTTAGGGGTTAGGGCTGGGACTTAGCTCAGTTGGTAGGGTGCTGCTCTGTGCTCTCTGGGGCCCTGGATTCGATCCCCAGCACTGCAAAAATGGGACAAAGACCTGACAGCCCACTCCCAATACAATCCAGAAACAATCAGCCATTGAAAACCTTATGAACAGCAGAGAAGCACTGAGAGTGCTGGACATGGCACAGTGTCGGACAGTGTTTCTATCTGTTGTACATAGGGTCTCTATAAGTTGCACCTAACTCCACAGCACCAAACAACAACAAATTTTAGGGGTTAGTAAATGCCAATCCCCTCCTTTCTTTTCTTTATATTGGAGAATCCACACTCATTCTATAAGAAGAACACTTACTTTCCAGCTCAGGCACTCAGCCATCAGGACCATTTACTGTAATTTTAAAGCCAGATTTTTGAGCCAGGTGCAGTGGTGCATACCTCTCATGCCAGCACTCAGGAGGCCGAGGCAGGAGGATCTTGAGTTCCAGGCCAGCCTGGGCTACATAGTGAGATCAGCTTTTTCTGTGATAGTCCTGGCTGCACATGGCTGTTCCCTTCTCCCAGTAAATACAACTGTGATACATACTGAGAAAATTTGGTCATTGTACTGGTACCTAAAACAGATGCTCTAGGAATTATTTTTCCATTCTTGGAGAAGTCCAGCTTCTCATTTTCTCCATATGACTCTGAGAAGTACAAGGAAGTTGGCATGCATGATTGAGAGAGAACATAAAAATGGGTGGGACGTATATTCAGTGATGGATGGAGAAGTGAGCATTTTTGGCTGGAAACTCAATTTCCCTTTGCTATTATACTCAGGCCAAGGAAGCCCCAGTTACTTCAGGTCTTTCCTGGAGTAATGAATTCACCCGGAATGCCTTCCTCTCCTCCCTTCCTGTGGTCCTTTCCTGGTGACTTGTTTTCCTTTATTCAGAGAAGGTTTACCATGGAGGGGCCTGTGACGGATGGACGTAGGCTGTGCTAGGGCAGAGCTGCCACACCCAAGACAGCCAGGGCTGGAGGAAATGGGGAGACTGATGCCCGTGCCCTCACACCCTCTACCGTCTGAGTCAGATGCATCTGTTTAGGAGGCTTTTTGAGGCACCCACAGAGGCAGTAGGAAGGGTAAGGGAGAAGGAGAAGGCACTGGGCCCAAGGGCCCAGAGGGAGGGAATGGACACAGGTCCCAAAGGACAGAATGTGCCATGAAAGATGAGAGAGCAATGGCAGAAACAGCATGGATAGTGGTGAGGGGACCCTGGCCACCGGATAGGGAAATAGCTCCTGTCAACGGGGCTGACGTGTGGGAGCATGGGGAGAAACCCCGTGTATGTGGCAGTCAGCAAGGGCCCTCTCTTCACTCATCTCTGCAAGTCTGGCCTCTTTCTGGGTCATTTGACCTCCAGACAAGGAACTTCAGTAGCTTCATTCAGAAAAGCATCAGCTGAGTCAGGCCCTGCTGGGGGCCTGGGGTCACAAGCATAAGCAGACCTTGGTCACTACTCCCCAGCACTTTGCAGCCTGGTGCTGTGATGCTTAAATCAGGGCTGTATATCAGAACCACCCAGGGAGGTTTTAAAACTGGTCAACAAAACAGGACAGGGCTGCTGTTTTCCCATCACAGAATATCAGGCTGGTGAAAACATGAGCAGGACAAAGAGGTTAGCACCCTGCTTTTCAGGTACTGTGCTAAGTGCTTTACATGACAGGGGGTGAAATATAGAAAAAGCAATGGTGTGTTTGAGCAGGCTCAGACCAGCCCATAAGAGTCAGTTCCGTGCCTTTCTTCTCCACATGGCATTCAGTGTCCTCACATCAATACTTTGGAATCAGCCATTTTGGGAATAGTTGTTGTTGTTGTTGTTAGGTGCCGTCGAGTCAGTATCCGACTCATAGCGACCCTATGTACAGCAGATCGAAACACTTGCCAATTCTGTGCCAGGCAAACAATCTTATTTATGTTTAAGCCCATTGTTGCAGACACTGTGTCAATCCATCTGGTGGAGGGTTTTCCTCTTTTCCGTTGACCTGTCACTCTTCCAAACATGATGTCCTTCTCCAGGGATTGTTCTCTCCTAACTACATGTCCGAAGTATGTAAGACGCAGTCTGGCCATTTTTGCTTCCAAGGAGCACTCTGGTTGTACTTCTTCTAGGACAGATCTGTTGGTTCTTTTGGCAGTCCATGGTATATTCAATAGACGTCTCCAGCACCACAATTCAAAAGCATCAATTCTTTTTCTGTCTCTCTTGTTCAATGTCCAGCTTTCACAACCAT
>VMDO01010639.1:19385-70721 GCA_007922755.1 Pedetes capensis | reverse complement strand
CAGCTGGCTAGGGCTGGGATGCCACCCCACCAGAAGCCACTGCTCACCCCTAGGACTGTGGAGCTAGAAAACAGTGGGATTTTAAAAAGGACGTGACCCAGCGGGGTACAGTGGTGCACGTCTGTAATCCCAGTGGCTCAGGAGGCAGAGTCAGGAGGATCACAAGTTCGAGACCAGAGGCAGTCTGTGTAACTTAGCAAGACCCTGTCTCAAAAAGTTAAAAAAAAAAAAAAAAAGGCAGGGGGATGGGGCTGGGAGGCGCGGCTCAGTGGTCCAGCACTTGCAAAGCATGCAGGCACGAGGCCCTGGGTTCAACCCCAACTACCGCAAAAAAGAAAGAAAGAAAAAGAAAGAAAGAAAGAAAGAGAGAAAGAGAAAGGATGAGACCCCAAAGGAGACGGGAGCTGGTAGCCTCTTCCCCAGGACACCCTCTATGGGCACACACACACACATACACCCCACTCACTGGTGGGATTGGGGTGATCACCCCCGCTCTCTTTGTTTCACAGTAGAGTGTGGCCATCTCTGCGTCAGGGCAATTTGCTCCGGGCCATTCTTTGTTAACCACTTCCTGTAGACCAGACACCAAGCAGTCAGCAAGCTGCACTGTGGTGAGCAGCCTTGAACACGTTTCCTTGCCATGCACGTGCATGTGTGAAAAGAAGTAGCTCTAGAAGCCAAGACCCCCCATTTTGGATGCTGCTATAATTGTCCAGAGTAGGTGTGACAAAAGGCTGAACCAGACTGGGGAAGGACGAGAGGTGATGGATTTCCTTTGCTGAAATAGCCTGGGCTTCCTCCAGCCAGGCTCCTGGACCTCCAAATGCCTCTTAGTCACAAGTTAAGATGGAGACAGTAGATGAGGGGTCCTGGGAGCCCAGGGCAGCAAGGAGAAGAGAAAAGGGTCTGGCTGTGGACTAAAGCAACCATTGGAACAGAAATGGCACCGGATCAGAGTGGTGATTTCAAACTAGACCTGCCTGGACAGAGGCTTCACACAGCGACTCAGAATTTTCTACAACCCAGGCGTCTTCCATGGAGGACTCTGAGGCTCAGGAAGTTCTGAGCTCACACAGCCTTTCACTGGCCTTGCTGGGCTTCTGATCTGGGCCTGACCACAAAGCCGTAGGGACGTGGGTGGGTGTGCTGTCCTTGGGCAGAAGGTCCCAGTTAGTGCTCTAAGGACACCAGATGTGCAGATCTGGAGAAGCCATGACCTGGAACCCAGCCTGGAACTCCACTTAGATAGAGTCCAGCCACTGAGGCTGGACAGTGGCAGGTGACCAGTGGTGTCTGATGAGCCCCCGCTGCCTGGCGACCACCTCTCTAGAAGCCAGTAGCCCACCCTGCAGCAGGTGGGAGGCAGGGCCTAGAAAGTGGCTGGATCCCCAGTCAGCATGATGTCCAGGGGGAGAGCTGGGGACAGAGCTCTGCTTTCTGGGGCCTGGGAGTCTGGCTGGGCCTGTGAGCCCCACTCCCATGAGCAAGGCCTCCTAGGGCCCCAGAAGTCCACAAGCCCCCAGGACTCAGCCACTGTCAAGCAAGCTCACTCACCTGTGCCCATGTTCCCCCTAACCAGCTCTGCCTCCTCCTCATTCTGGGCCTTTCTGGCTTCCTGGGTTTGATTGCTCTTCTATATTCTCTGCTGTTTGGATTTAAGAAACTCCATTCATGAAAATTGTTAAGGAACAGTGGGGAAATTCTGATTATAAAACAAATGCATACAAACACCATTAATTCATTTCCCTGTGCGCGTATGGGTGGACCTAAATTGTTTTCCCAAACTGTGACCACACTGATAATTCTTTTTCATAACCTGCTTTCATCACTTCTCAACATGTTGCAAAGTGTCTAGGTATGAGGGCATCACAGAATCACACAGTGCCAAGAACAGACTCAGGTGCCAGCAGGTGTGCATTTCAGACCACCGCTCAGCTACCCATTAGTTTTGTCGCTGAGCTCACCTCTCTGAGCCTTGTTTCCCTCATCTATAAAATGGGAATAATAATAGTATCTACCTTCAGAGGTTTGTTGAAGGACTGAATAAGAGAGGGAACATCAAAAACTTAGGAGGCCAGGAACAAGGCAAATGCTCAAGGAATACTATTAGGATCGTTGCTATTCCTGACCTAATGACCAAGTCTGTTTTCTGGCCTCCCTTGTACCCCACGTCTTATAGCTGGATCCTGACCTTAACCCTGAGGCCTTATCTGAGTCTCTTGTGCCCCTTCCTGATGGCTGAGCTGGTTGGGGTGCTGGTGCCAGATCAGCTCGTGGTGGCACTCAGTGGAATGTGTGAGAGGTTTCTCTTGCCTTTAATGACACCGAGGAAGGAGAGAGATTGTAAGAAGGGAAAAGAAGAGGGAGAAAGCAAAGAAGTAGCAATAATTTCGTCAGACTTTGGAAACCTGGCCCCATCCCTTCAAGTCTGTGGCCCGAGGTTTCCTCACCTGGTGTCTGAGCCCTGGCTTCCTCCTGAGTTGGTACTACAGAAATCCATGTGGCCCTTGAGACTGCACATTAATGTGGCTACCCTAATGTGGCCTGGAGAGATGGGGTCAGAGGGACCAAGTCCTGAACAGCCTCTGGAGAGCTGTTCAGACGTGGGGCTCATGCTCCCTGCTGGCCTTGGGAGTCGTCCGCTGCCTCCCAAGTGTGTGCGCAGGTGCGGGGTGGGACCCTGTGGGGCAGAGGCACAGCTCTGGGCTCTGGGCTCTCAGGAGATGAACAACTACCGGCGGGCCATGCAGAAGATGGCAGAGGACATCCTGGCACTGCGGAAGCAGGCCAGCATCCTGGAGGGGGAGAACCGTATGCTGAGGAGCCAGCTCACCCAGCAGGAGGAAGAGGCTGAGCCCTGCGACCTGGGTGAGGCATACGGGTCACCAAGAGCCTTCGGACTTCCGGCGGGCCCAGGCTCTGGGCTGGACATGGGGTGGCGGGAGCTTTCCCCGGAGGCGTGTGCAGCTGGACTCAAGCCAGCAGTGCCCCCTCCACACGCACACACCCACACACGCGCACCCCACCTGCAGAGCCTCCTGTGGTCAGTCCCTGCCCGCTGGGTCCTCTCAGGGATGGGAGCGGAGTATCCAGTCCCTTGGCAAGCCCCAGGGCCTGCCCCAGGGACACCGTGCCCACGGGACCTGAGGGAGCCCTCCTCCCTGAGCCGGCTCCTGCCACCCCAGCAGTGTCCATGAAGCAGAAGCTGCTGCTGCGGGAGCTGGATGTGAAGAAGCTGCGGGACAAGGTGCAGCACCTGCAGAATGAGCTGATTCGCGTGAGCAGGGGCTGCGGGGCAGAGCGGAGGGAGCCCGCGTGCGGAGTGGGGAGAAATGTCCCCGGAGCAGGGCAGAGGAGAGGGAAGGGGCCCAGCCAGAGGAGGATTCAGCGGCTGGGGATGGGGGGGGGGTGCCGCGTGGACTCTAGTGGCCAGGCACCCATTTCCTGTCCCGCCCCCCACAGAAGAATGATCGCGAGAAGGAGCTTCTACTCCTGCACCAGGCCCAGCAGCCGCAGACCGCCCTGCTGAGGCGGTACCAGGAGAAGCTGCAGAAGATGAAGGCTCTGGAAGACACCGTGCGGCATCAGGAGAAGGCAGGTGCTGGGGGGCCACCGGGGCCTGCAGCCTGGATGGTGGGGAGCCTCCCCCCAGGCCAGCCCAGCCTCCGTGCTCTGCCGCCAGGTGATTGAGAAGATGGAGCGGGTGCTGGAGGACAGGCTGCGGGAGAGGACCGAGCCCCCGCCACCGCACAGGCCGCAGGGGAAGCCCAACACGGGTGGGTCGGCTCCCCGAGGTGGATATGAGTGAACCAGCTCCCCAGCTTGTGCCCTGCCCTGGAGGCCCCACGTTCTGGAACCCCCAGCTTCAGGAGAACCCGCAAAGTAGGGCCATGCTCAGTTTTTTGTTTGTGTTTTTGTTTTTTTTCTTTTTGTTTGTTTGTTTGTTTTTGCGGTACTGGGGGTTGAACCCAGGGCCTCACACCTGCATGCTTTGCAAGTGCTGGACCACTGAGTTTCACCCTCAGCCCATTATTTTTACTTTTTTTTTGAGACAGGATCTCACTAAATTAGGCAGACGGCCTCTGGTCTCAAACCTGCGATCCTCCCGCCTCCGCCTCCCGAGCCACTGGGATTACAGGCATGCGCCATCGCGCCTGGCACCATGCTCAGTTATTATATATGGGGGCTGGAGACCCCAGGAGGGCACAGCCCTGGCTGGCATACGCTGCCCTGAGCTTCCCCCTTATGCCAGGAAGCCTCTTAGGACACAGGGGGACGCTGCATGTGTCAGGCTAGAAAGACTCCAGGCCTCTAGATTTGAGGCCATGCAGACTGCAAGAGTAGGGCAAGCAAAGAGAGATTTCCCAGAAGGCCACCGGGAGCATTTCCCAATTCCTCACCTCCCGGACCTTTTGGATTCTTTCCCCATCTTCTATACCTTCATCTGCCTCTGCAAAACAAACCAAAATATCTGGATGCAATTCATGATTGTTTTTCCCCTTGGTGTAAACCGTAGCCATGTAGAAGTGCCAATCAGAGGCGGTGCTGATGAGGAAGAAAGAACCAGGCTACACCATGCCAGGCCAGCCTAGAGCAAGGAATTCCCCTGAGCTGCCTGTGGAGTCTCCCCAGGCCTCCCTTGCACCCAGCCCTGTGCTCAGCCTTCACTGCTGGCATATTGGGGCATCTAAAAGCACCCAGAGTCTGGGTAAGCGAGTGTAGGGAAGGTACCAAGCAGGCAAAAGCCCAGGGTGTTAGGAAATCAGGAGCCAAGGGAAGGAAGAGAGGCCAAGAGCTGCAATACATGAAGGACAAATGGTTGTGGAACAGCGTGGAGAGAAAATGGTGGAATCAGGTTCTAAACAGCCTAGAAGGCCAGTCTGAGTAGGGTCAACACCTGATTCCACCATAAACAGGGAGCCATAGAAGGTTAGGGCTGGGATTTAGCTCAGTTGGTAGAGCACCACTCTGCAGTCTCTGAGGTCCCAAGTTTGATTCCCAGCACCACAAAAATGGGAGAAGGACGTTGCAACCCACTCCCAAGGCAATCGCAAAACAATCTGCCATTGAAAACCCTATGAGGGTCTCTATGAGTTGACACAACTCCACGGCACCTAACAACAACAATAGAAGGTTAAGGAGCAGAGGAGGAGGGAAATGATGGGCACATAGGGCAGGGACATAGACTGAGGAAGGCCCATTTCACAAATGTCTGTGGCCATGTCTGCAGCCTTCCCTGTCCTCTCAGTCCCTGGCCTTCACGTGAGTTCCACGGGAGAGAATCTGCCTGTTGACCTTTACTCGGTGCTACTGGCAGAAAACTCAAGGCTACGAGCAGAGCTGGAAAAGACTCGCCACCAATCAGCTCCCATCATCCTGCAGCAGCAGGCCCTGCCGGTAAGAGCCGCCAGCATGGACTTGGCCTGGCCCAGCCCACACTGGTCCCCAGGTGGCCAGCCAGATCCAAGTTGAAGATTCAGACCAGGAGCTGGGCCTCCCAGGTCCGCCAGTGTGCCTGGCCCTGAAGTGTGAGCGCTCGGGCCTTGTTCTGCAGCTGAGGGCTCCACCTTTGCTCTCATCTGCATCCTGGGGGGAAAGAGAGAGAGAAAGAGAGAGAGAAAGAGAGAGAGAGAGAGAGAGAGAGAGAGAGAGAGAGGGAGAGGGAGAGAGAAGTCATGCGCATGCGTGGTTGGTACAGCCTTGGAGCGCCATTTTCCCCATCCCAGGTGGACCCCAGGGAATTGGGAGCAGGTGGAGACTTAGCAGAGAGGCTGCAAGAGACAGATGGCCCAGGCCTCTCCGAGTACACAGAGACCCTGCCCGCACAGGTGGGTGTCCCAGGATCCAGAGATGCCCAGGCCCCTTCACTTCCCAGGCTGCCCCTGGTGCCCCACCATACATAACCTCAAAAACAGAACATTCAGAATGATAGCAGGGCAGGGGACACAGGAGAGTGTTTCTCTTCATCCCAGGACCCCCAGGAGGTGAGTTCTCTTTGGACGCACCTGATGCATGGACAGCCAGGTAAAGCGTGGGGGATGGGCAGCCTTGGAATACTTTTGCTTTGCTATGCAAAAAGACTCCCAACTCAACCCCCTTCTGTGTGTTAAAGGTTGCTCCTTGGTACAGTTTACCATAAAAAAGCAATGTGTAGGAGCTTCAGATGCCCAAAATCCATGGGGGAAAACAGCTGGGAGAAAAGCGCATGCCAAGCCCTGTGCTGATCTTCGGGAAGCAGCCAGAGCCCAAGACTGAGGCTCTGCATCCAGAGCTGAGTGTGGAACTCAGCACCTCACAGCTTCCTGAGTTTATGTGGCCAAAGCCCCCAGCTGGGGCCATATGTGAGTTTCTGCTTTGCCCATAGGATCTCCTCACTGGTACGTCCGATAAGTTTAACCTCCTGGCCAAGCTGGAGCGAGCCCAGAGTCGGATATTATCCCTGGAAAGCCAAGTGAGTGACATGCAGGGGTCAGTCAGACTGGGCCAGGCTCACTGCTCAGCCTGTGACCACTACCTGAGCTGAATGTGTGACCAAGGACCAGAGCTCAGTGTATGACCAGGGTCAGGGTCAATGTGTGGCCAGGGTCAGAGCTCAGTGTGTCACCAGGATGAGGGCTGGCTCAGTGTGTGACCAGAGTTAGGCTCAGTCAATGGTCAAAGTGAAGGCCCAGGATGCACTCCAGGTGAGGACTCAGTATGTTGGAATGCAGAGATCCATCTGTCTTAGGCATACTGTCTGTTTGGTGCCCCTCCCTCCCTCCCCCCGACTCCCCGCTACCCCTGACTTCTCTTGGGAAGATGTCAAGCCCACATTGCCCAGAGCTTTGTTTTCTGCCCAAAGAGCAGACTCAGGCCCTGATTGTCCCAGCTGTCAGGGATGGCCTCTGTTGCCCACTGGCCCAATTGCCCCTCTCTGTGCCTGCAGTTAGAGGACTCAGCTCGACGCTGGGGCCGAGAGAAGCAAGACTTGGCCACGCGGCTGCAGGAGCAAGAATACGGCTTTGGGCACCCTTCAAATCTCATCATCACAGACCAGCAGGTGAGTGACCCCTCCAGAGGAGCTCCTGGGCATTCGGGTGGTGAGCTGGAACCTGCCTCACCCCTCACGTCACTGGCCCCGGGGGCAAAACTTCGGGGCCAGCATCAGAAGTCCTGGGCTCCATTCCCGCTCGATGTCTATCTGAGCCCTCGCTGGGTGCCCACTTCCCCACCTGTCTGTGGGGTAGAAACCTGGGCCAAGGCTGTCCCTTCCCACTCAGGCCACCATGAACCTTGAGGAGGAGATGGTTGCGGATGAGGGGTCCCCCCCACACACACAGGCATTTCTGGAATGTTCTAGCACCACCTGTATGCTAGGTCTAGCTTTGCTCATGGCCAAAATATCTTATGGCCCCTGGCTCCCCCACCCAATTCCCAGTGCCTGAGATTCCCCTTGAGGGCTGGGCTGGGCTCCATGGCCAACTTCCCGGGAATAGACAAACTGCTCGTGATTGAACCCCAAGCTCAGCCCTGGGCCCCGGGCCCGGAAGTGATGACCTTGACTTTGGCTCTCAAGCCACCAGCTCACAGCTGAGGCTCTACAGCTGCTGGAAGGGGTCTGGGAAGGACGAGGGGCCTGACAGGGAGCAAAGGGGCAGCCTTTGCAAGCTCACCCCAGCCCTGCGGACTTGGAGAAATGAGGTGTCACCTGCCGAGATAGAGAAGCCCCAGCCCACTGGGGTTTGAATCCTCAGACCCAGGACTTGCCAGGCAAGACGCCCTTGGAGAGTCGGCCCCTGGCAGTGGGGGGCTCAAACCCTCACCCCGCCTCACTTTGTGTACCACAGAATGCCTCGACCTACTCCAAGGACCTCAAGCGGCCCTCAAAGCTGGAACCCTTGCTGCCCAGCTCAGACACGAATCTCACCAGGCCTTTGAACCCCCAGAAGGAAGTTGCCAGGTCCCAGCAGACCTGAGCCCAGAGCAGGGCTCCTTCCCCATGAGCTGAGGAGTCATCCCCACCCCTAAAGATGGCTTTATTAAACGCTGTAGCTCACCAAGGGTTCACTTCTTTCTTGGAGCGGAGCAGTGTGGGGTCACCTGCCTCCTCCCAGGCCCTCAGCCTGACAGCCTCCCGCCAGTCCTGGAAAGCCAAAGGTCATGATGGACCCAGGAGTGTCGGGAGAAGAGAGACCAGGTACACCAGCCCCTTCTAGGCCTCCAGTGAGGCCCCTGCAGCGCAGCTCTGGAGCCCACCTGCCCCCAATGTCTGTCATGTGTGAAAGCCTTTCTCCCAAGCTTAGTTTATCTGTCTCCTGGGAAGGGAGAGACTTGAAGCCTTCCTGAGGCATCACTTGTTTTTTTGTTTTTTGGTTTTTGGTTTTTGGTTTTTGTGGTACTGGGGGTTGAACCCAGGGCCTCGCACTTGCATTCTTTGCAAGTGCTGGACCACTGAGCTGCACCACCAGCCCATTTTTTTATTTTTTTGAGACAGGGTCTCGCTAAGTTATGCAGACTGCCTCTAGTCTCGAACTTGCGATCCTCCTGCCTCTGCCTCCCGAGCTGCTGGGATTACAGGCATGCGCCACGGCGCCCAGCATCACTTGTGTTTTTAGGTGCTGTTAAGTCTGACTCACAGCGACCCTATGTACAACAGACCAAACACTCTCCAACACTGTGCCATGCCTGGCACTATGTCAGGGTTTCTCTGCTATTCACAGGGTTTTTGATGACTGATTGTGTCGGGAGAGGATTGCCAGGTCCTTTTCCCATTTTTATGGTGCTGGGAATCAAACCCAGGGCCTCAGAGAGCACAGAGCAAGCGCTCTACCAATTACTATTACTGTGAAATATCCCATCAACCACAGTTAGGCAAATCTGGCAAAGTCATGTCCAAATGTAGCCAGAGACCAGGAGGCAGACTAGCTGGGAGAGGAGCCCCCACGGAGAATCAGTGGGCTGGGGTTCTGGTGGGAGCATGCTGGGTGACCTTGGGTGACTTAAAAACCTCTCTGAACTTCAGTCTCTTCAGCTCCCTGCAGAGCTGGATGTCTCTGGCTGTGAGGGCCTTTCTGGCACTGACATTTCCAAATGAAAGATGACTCAGGCCGAGAGAAAAGAAAAGAAGCAGGGAATCAAGGGCAAGAGGGTCAGGAGCATTGTGGAATGGGGAACAGCAAAGGGCTCAGGAGCAGACCTGACACACCAGGTCCTGGTAGAAGGGGCCAAGCCAGTCGGGCCACAGCCTGCCAAGGGCCAGCAAGGACCTGGCACCTACTCAGGGCAGCAATTGTGGAACTCAGAGGGGGTGAAGGGGGCGGGCCTGGGACCAGAGTCTTGGGGTCCAAAGAATGCACCAGGCTCTGCTGCCATCCCCCTGACATGTCCCCTGGAGCAAGAAGGTGAGGGCTGGGGCAAGCCCACAGGTGAGTCAGGCAGGTGGGGATGTGCGCCGGCCTCCCGTCTTGGTCTCCAGCTGCCTCACACCGGCTCCTCGTGGACACAGCACCACGCCCACAGATCTCAGCCTTGCCCATGCCCCAGACTCGGCTGGACCTTAGCAGGAAAACCTCCTCACCCCACAGGGGCTCCCTCTGGGTTCAGCCAAGCACAGCCCTGTGCCAGTCTCCCTCTGCCAGGCGCGCCCCCCAGGCGGGCTCTCCCCCTGCCGATTCCTGATCCCACCGTTGACCCCTGGACCAGCCAGCGTCTCCACAGGGGCAATAAACACTTTGGGAGTTGGATAGAAATGAAAACACTGGCTATTGAGCTGTTTATTGTCTTCCTGGGGTGGGTGAAGAGGGAGGATGGCAGGGAGGGTCAGGGGAGCTGGGCAGGTGGCCCCTGAGAGCCAAGTAGGGACCAAGGAATAGAGATGCATGGACCCGAAGGCCTGCTCTAGGCCATTCCCTACCCCGAGGCTGCTGGCCTGGGAGGGGCAGGCTGTGCCACCCCCTCTGACCATGGCTGGGCGGGGTCCTGTTTGAAAGGCATGAAGGTAAAGAAGATGGGCTTCTCAGGCGTCAGGATGAGGTTGAACGTGGTACCCACATCGCTAGGCTGTTTGAGTTTAATCCTGAAGTTCTCCAGCACCTGAGAAATAAGGCGGTGGGCTTAGGGGAGAACAGAGGGGCTGGCAAGCCCATCTTCCCTGGACTGTGATTTGAGGATCCAATCAGCTCCTTATTCAACCCCGTACCAGGTCTGAAATGCCCCGTGGGTGCTCTGGTCCCTGGGTTTAGACCCTGACCTTAACAACTTTGTAACACCCCTTTCCTTCCCCCAGTCCCTCACCACTAAGGGGACACCATGGATATTAAGTGGGTTAGCCTACAAGAGGAGGCAGCTGGGAATTGTGGGAGACCAACACCTCCTGCTGGACTCTGGGCATAGATGAGAGGAGGAGAATTGATGACTTGATGAGGGCCAGGGCCAGCCCAGGGTGCCCACGGGGCTCCCAACCCAGCTCACATTGATGAGGCACATGGTCATCTCCAGTTCTGCAATCCGCCGGCCCAGACACTGCCGCACACCCCAGCCAAAGGCCAGGTTCCGGAAGTGGGTGGCATTCTTATCTTTGTCCAGCCAACGCGTGGGGTCGAAATTGTTTGGGTTGGAGAAGAAGCTGGGCTCTCGGCCCATGGCGTAGTTGCATATGTGTACCAGCACCTGGCAGCACAGTGGTCAGAAGCCTGAGTGCCCCCACCTCCCCGGCCCTGAGCACAACCCCAGCTCCCCTGGGCCCTGCCTTCCCACCACCATCTCTGCTCCTGAGACCCACCCCTCCCTGAGCTGAGACAACCCAAGGGGTCCTCCTGCCCCTTCTCAGCCCAGCCCCCCACCCCCAAGATCCAGGCTGACTCTGAAGTCCACCTCCCAGCAACATTCCAACACACACTGCCACCTGCTCCCTGCGCCCACCACCTCAGCCTTTCACTCAAACTTGGACTGCCATGGCTGAGTGCCCCACCAGGGCCCCAGTGCCAGGAAGAAAGGCAGGACAGGAGCCACCATTGCCACCATCTGTCTGCAGCTTACAGCCTGCCCCGGCCTCCTCTGCCCATCTGGCAGAGGCTTTGGCTCCGTGGCTGCACTTACCTTGGCAGGAATCATGTAATTACGAAGCACCAAGTCATTCACAAGATACCTCTGCACAGTCACAGAGATGGGATGGAGTCTGCGGGAAGAGGAGACAGACTGGCATGGGCCATACTCTCCACCCCAACTCCCGCACCCCGGGGGGGAAACTGAGGCAGGACTTGGGCTCTGTGTCCGCCTCCTCATTCCCAGAAGCTCCAGTCTTCTTGCTTCTTGCTTCTAATCTCCACCAGCCACCCTGGGAACCCTGGGGCGAGCAGAGGACACGTGTGGATGCGGCCTTGCCTCAGTGTCTCCTTGATGCTAGCTTTGAGGAGCGGGACCATATGTGTCATTGTGCTCATGTCTCCCTGGGCCTGGCGCCGGGCAGCCAGAACCTCCGCCCGCAGCATCTCCTGCACCTTCGGGTTGCGTGCCATCTCGTACAGGTGCCACTGCAGGGTCATGGATGTCTGGGGGGTGGGGGCAGAGGACCAGGAGGGCCTGTCATTGCAAGGCACCTCTGGGTCCAGGACCTATGCTAAATTTTCCTTTCCAAGAATCTCTCTCTCCTCACCCTTCACACCCATCTCCAAGACCACCATCTGCAAAAGCAAAACACAACTTGAAAGGCAGCGGTCTAGGAAGGCTTTCTTGATGCCCAGGCAAGACTGTTTGGGGCAACCCCCTGCACCCATCCATCTGCCCAGTCAGTAGCGTGCCAGCTGTACAGCCCGCGCCTTCTTCCAAAGGACTCCAGAAGCCTTCGGAAGCCAAATCCTTCCTCCAGAAAGGGCAGAATGACTTCCATTTTATTTGAATTGCCTTGTCAACCACCACCCGCTCCCCTGCAGAACCCCCCAAAACCTTAGCATTTGCCCACAGCCACAGAGCTTAAAGTAAGGCTGTTGTTGTTAGGTGCCATCAAGTCGTGTCCGACTCAAAGCGACCCTCATAGGGTTTTCAATGGCTGACTGTTTCAGGATTGCCTCAGGAGTGGATCACCACATCCTTCTCCCATTTTTCCAGTGCTGGGAATCGAACTTGGGACCTCAGAGACTACAGAGCGGTACTCTACCAACTGAGCTAAATCCCAGTCCTAAAGTAAGGCAGGAAGCTCTTAAAACCTGATCACAGATCTGGCTGTAGTTAGTGTGTGGGATGCACTGGGATGAACCAGCTAGTCCCAACATAAGCGGGAGGGCGTGGCCATTGCTTATCAGCTGGAGGCCTCAGTGACCCTTCTTGAGCTCCAGAGTCATAGATTTCTCCATGGTGGCACACTCAGCTCATATGGGGCCCCGTCCTGGAATGGCCTTCCTCCTGGGGGCTAGGACATGGATTGCTGGTGCATTATTTTACCAAGGATCCTATTTTTGTCCAAGAGATTTGGACACCTTCCTCTTGCCTCCCAACATGGGCAACGATGGAAAACAAAATGTTCCCCAGTCCCTTCTCAGCATTAAATTCTTGCCTGGCTCCCAGGAGCAGCCAGGTGAAGTGCACAGGCTCCAGCCTGACCCATGAGGTCCCTACACACCTGCTTCTTCCTCTAGGAGCCCCCACCTCTCCAACGCGTGCCTAGTACTCTGGCTACACAGAGCTTGCACACAGCTCCCAATGCCCAGAAATCTTCCCCCACCAGTTCCTCTTCCTACGATTATTTCCCCACGCAGGATGCAAGTATGTGCTGCTCCTTCAGGACTCCAGTCACATGCGCGTCTTAGTCTCCATACTTCCAAGGTTTAACAAAGTAGTTAAGTGACTAGCTGTGTGACCTTGAGGAAGTTATTTAACCTCTCTGTGCCCCAGTTTCCTCATCTAACACAGGAAGACAATAATAGCATGCTGCACGGTGCAACAAGGACTTAGAGGCTGCTTTTGCTAAAATCACTCACACTTTGCAGGTAACTAAAAGCAGGTAAAGTTTGGCATCTTTGCCTTGATTTTGTATCTGCCTCCTTTTATTACCTTCAACTTTGGGCCAGATTCCTGCCCAGATCTGCTCATGGTTTTGCCCTAAGTTTAACTAACCTACCTGAACCAACTTCAAGGCTGAAGACATCAAGATAAGTTGTTGTTAGGTGCCGCCGAGTCGGTATCCCGCTCATAGCGGCCCTTTGTACAACAGGCAAAACACTACGTCAGTGCCTCTCTGCTATTCATAGGGTTTTCAATGGCGGATTGATTTTTGGGAGTGGGCTGCTGGTCCATTCTCCCAAGCCTACAATATCTGGGGTTCCTAGATGGTCTCCCTTCCAAGGACTAATCAGCCCGAGATCTGACGGGATCAGAGCCCACAGTGCTATGCTGGTGGGGAAGGGGACATGTGGGCAGAGGGAGGCTCAAGATGTGCTCTAAAGCCACTCACTGTGTCCACACCGCCTGCCAGCATCTCAACTATGTTGGCCTTGATGTTCTCAAAGGGCAGCTTGTTACTTTCCAGGAGGCTATAGAGGATGCCAGGGTACTTGCTGGAGCTTCTTTTATGTCTCCCTTCCCAGTAGAAGTTCTGGGTGTATTTGTCAGCTGCGGGACAGGAGAAAGAACAGAGTGAGGTTCTCTGCAGGTGGGAGGGAGGGAAGACCATCTTCAGGGATAGCTGGGGGATCCAAGAGCTGGGGGATCCGGAACCCTCTGCTTTGCAGGCTGCCATTTTCCTGAGTGTGTACTCTATACAAAGCCCTGCATGTCTGTTTTGCCATTTAATTCTTGACCACTACTCTATGGGGTAGGTGATGCCAGCCCCACTTTTCAAAGAAATGGAGGTGCAGAGACAGTCACTTGCCCAAGGTCATATGGGTATAAGGGGCAGAGGTAGCATTTGATTCCACCACCCTCTGGTCAGCCCTCTCTACCCACCCAGCCCCAGTCTCTCCCACCAAATCTCCTGCTGCTCATGCGGCCACAGCTCAGACACCAGCCTTCAGTCCCCTGGATCATGAGTTCCTTAGAGGAACACCATGCTGGTCTTTGCCACTCTTTTGCCAGTGTTCTGGTTTGAATCTAAAATGCCCACCCCGCCAAAATAAAATTAAATAAAATGTCCTCCCAAGGTCCTTTGACTCCATGCTTGGTCCCCAAGTGTGGCACTTTTGTGGAGGCTGTGGAACTGCAGAAGGTGGGAGGTAGCTTGCAAAAGTAAATCACCGAAGATAGGCCTTTGGAGGTTTCGCCTAGACTTCCGGGTCCAGTAAGCTCTCTGCTCCTGATTGGCATGATGTGAAGTCCTCCGCTATAGGCCCTCTCTGCCCGCCGCGGCCATGCCTCTGACCACCATGGACTGCAACTCTCCGAATCATGAGCCTGAATAAATCTACCCTTAACCTGATTTTCAGGTATTTTTGCCATGGCAACACACAAGCTAACGGACACATTGAGGAAAATGGAATCATCCCCAACTGCAGCCACCAGCCCACCATTCCCAGGGTTTCGGGGCTTTCTGAACGCCTGTCCCTGCCCACCAGAGGGTGGGTTTCCTCCGTGGCAAGTAGGGGCCAAGGACAAAGCTTGGCAGCAAGGGGCATCTTGAGGCCTGGGGCTCACAGCTGGCCGACTGTCTCCCACCGTGCGGCTGCCAGCTCCTGAGGGAGGCAGGGACCTCCTGCCTGGGGGATAGCCCCAGGAGCTCTTACCTTCACTGAAAATCTTGTCCCATGCGGCCACATGGTCCCTCCATGTCTTGGTCCTGAAGAAGCGGAAGAGGCTCGGAGGCAGGTTGAGCATGGGGACGCTGGTGTGAAACATCTGGTAGATGGCATTGATAAACTGCTGGGCCTCAGGGTTCACGGTCTCCTCCAGCATTCCCATGCGCTCCCCAAATAGGACATTTGTGATGGCTGTAGGAAAGACTGTGCTGAGGAGCCTCTGCCAACCAGGCCACCTGACAGCCTCTGCTACCAGGATCTCCTCCGCCCTTACCCCATCCCAACTTCCTCCAGCAAAGAGGCTGAGGCCTGAACCCCAGGGGCTAAGATCCCTCCCAGGGGCCTGTGAAAGACCCTGAAAGGGATCCCTTGGTGGGCAGCAGGGTCTCCAGAGGAGCCAGGAGAGGACCAGGGAAAGGATGGAACTACCTTGCCCACCTCTCCTCTAAGGGAGATTTCACATCATAACTGATAAATCCCTGGGTAATTGGCCATCCAGGACCCAATCTGGCTGGATGGAAGAAGTCACAACGATCCCAGTTTTTCTGCTCTACCAGTGAATGCTGATATTGTACCAAACCCAGCACATCCCCAGTCTCCTCCTGCAGGGGCCACACATCTCCATTAAGCTACGTGCATGTGCTGTTCCCCTTCTTAGATACTGCCTCACTTCCTTACCCTGCCTAGATAACTCCCACGTATCCTTCAATGCCCAGCTCAGATTAACCACTTGGCCCTCTTCTCTCCTCCAGAGGAAGACTTGCAGAATGGAGGAGTAAGCCAAGCTCTGGCTTTTGGAGGATGGTGGCAGGGAGGACCTATGCCTTGAGGACCCCCACAGCGTGAATGTTGGGTGAGGGGGACTGTCTAACCCCTGGGTGGCTGATGACGGAGGACGTGTTCATCAGCTCCTCCCGGAAGCCAGCCTCAGCACTTCTGCAGGGTCTGGGCTGGGCCACAGGGTAAGAGAGTGAATGCTGAGTCTCCCACCTCCAGCCCTGCCAGCCAGGGCCAACCCCTTACACTCAAAGGCAAAGCGGAACAGGTCGTCGCAGAGGTCCCCGGAGAACTTTCCAGAGTTCTGCTGCTTGACGCGTCTGTGCAGGACTTTGACAAAGTCCCGACTCACGCCTTCCAGCAGAGGCACGAAGTTCTTCATGGTCTCCGGAGCCATCACCTCCTGGTTCAGGACCACTCGGTCTTTCTTCCAGGCTTCCGATTTCCTGAGGAAACAGGTCCCCAGCCCTCAGGGTCACAGACCCCAGGCCTGGCACACACAGAGAGCTGACTCAGCTCTGCCCGCACCTCAGGAGCCCTCTGCCTCCCACCCCTCCCTGCTCTGCTTGGCCTAGGAGAGGAGGAGGAAGGAGGGAGGAGGCGAAGAGCACAGATCTCTGAGCAACATTCCTGCTGCGCTGCCGCCCTAAGCCCAAGACTCCTGTTCCCGCTGCACTTTGACTAACCCTAAACTGCCCACTTCCTGCCTGCTGTAGGTTTGTCTTCCATGTCGCCTGCCCCACCTCCTGGACCACACACCTCTTTGCCATCAAGGGCCCCTCCGAGCCACCTTTCCTCACTCCTGCATAGGCGCAATTGTCCCACCTGGCCACCTCTGCACCCCCAAAGTGTCCAGTACTCACTGTGGCAGGTAACTCAGAACGGGTTCGTCAAAAACCTCAGGTCATGGCATACTTCGGTGGCTTGGGGTTCTTCGGTGTGATTGTGTTTGGGTTTTTGTTTGTTTTGGAAACAGGGTCTCCCTAGGAAGCTCAGGCTGCCCTGGAGTTCATTATATAGCCCAAGCTGGCCTCAAACTCGATATCTTCCTGTGTCCACCTCTTGAGTGCTGGGATTACAGGTGTGCGCCCCCCACGGCCAGCCTCATGGCACGCTCTTAAAAATCAATCCATGCAGGCATCAGGCACGGTGGCGCATGCCTATAATCCCAGTGACTAGGGAGGCAGAAGCAGGAGGATCACAAATTCGAAACCAGAGGCAGTCTGTATAATTTAGTGAGACCCCATCTCAAGGAAGTAAAAAAAAAAAAAAAAACGCTGAGGGTGCAGCTCAGTGATATAGCACTTGCAAAGCATGCAAGTGCAAGGCCCTGGGTTCAACTCCCAGTACCAAAAAAAAAAAAAAAAAAATCAATCTATGCACAGCCCTGTTTGTAATGTGGGGGATGATTTTTGTTTGCTCACTTTGTGTAAGAAGTTGTTATAAACTCATCACCCATGTGAGTACCAGGAGCCTGATGGTCACTTGCTATGCCCCTCTGGGTTTCCTACACCTTTCCTTCCCCTTGGGGGACTCCCAACTGGACCTCCTTACTCTTTTGTGTATGGTTTTAACCAATCTACTTTTACCCCTGAAGGGTGCTTCTGAAAATGTATACTTGTTTTCAGCTTCTTAAAATGGCTGTCATGCCTTAGGAGACTTTCTTTTTACACTCGATTTTCCATTTTTCTTCCTTCCTTCCTTCTTTTGTTCCTTTCTTTCGCTCCCTCTTTCTTTTTCTTTTCCCTCCCTCCCTCTCTTTCTTTCTTTCTTCTCTTTCTTTCTTTCCTAGCACCTGGGGGTTGAACCGAGGGCTTCATACATACTCTCCCAAGTGTTCTGCCCCTAAGATGCACCCCCTGTGCCTTTTATTTTTATTTTGAGTCAGGATCTGCGTGAAGTTGTGCAGGCTGCCTCTGTCTTTGAACTTGAAATCCTCTGGCTACTGCCTTCAGAGTCACTGGGATGACAGACGCACCCCTGTGCGGGTTCTATTTTCTAGGTCTACTATATTCTTGAGGGGCTGAGATTTAGCTCAGCTGGTAGAATGCAGCTCTGTACTCTCTGAGGTCCCAGGTTTGATTCCCAGCACCGCAAAAATGGGAGAAGGACGTGGCAAGCCACTCCCGAGGCAATCCCAAAACAATCAGCCATTGAAAACGCTGGGAGGGTCGGTAGGAGTCAGACAGGACTCCATTGCACCTAAAAACAACAACATATTCTCGTGGGACACTGAGTCCATTCCTTCTGCCTGGGGTGTGGCGCCACTCCTTAGTTCACACTCCTGATTGGGCATCCAGGTAGCTTCCAGATTTTTGCTACTGTGAACAGCCCCTGCCTCGTCGGGGGAGGGAGACATTCTTTGGAACATATACCTGATATTAGAACTGCTGCGCCATCATGGGCAGGCGGAAAGTCACTTTCAGGAGATAATGTCCAAACACTTCCTGCAGTGGGGGCCCCGGGTTCTGCTCCCCCCAGGAGAGATGAGAGCTGCATTTGCTCCAAAGCCATTGCCTGTACTCAGTGTGGTCACGTTTTAAATATTCAGTGAGCACTTTGGTAGGACATGGTGTCAACGCCACCTCAACACACACATTTCCCCGTTACTCACTGCCCCTTCGGATCAGTCAGGACTCAGGTCACAGGGCCCCACCCTATTTGTCACGGTAGCCCCAGCCCTCGGCACAAGGCCTGGCACGTAGCAAGTACTCAGTAAGGTGGACTTCATCCAAGCAACAAATGAGAATTTTGCAATGCCTTGAATTATAGGTGAAGCTCTCCAGCCTGATGTTTCCCTGGAGGTGGTCAGGGAAGTTTGTCACCATCATCAGGGTCCTCTTTCTACAGGATGTCAGGGACTCACTTGGAGGCTCTGCCGGGAAGGGAGGGTGAGCGCAACCCGCCCTCCCCCAAGCCTCTCCGTACCCCCGCCCCACCACCAGTGCATGGCTGGGGACTCACTTCAGCAGCACTCCGATGGGCCTCTGGTAATACTGGTGATAGGCCACCCAGGGGGGTATGAGGTATCGCTCCGGGTTGGGACCCTCGGACTTAAAGACCAAGGCTGCGTCTTCAGGGTCCAGGATATAAACCGACTCCATGTTGCCGATCTTCTCCCTGCAGGGGCGGGAGAGGCGCTGACTTCAAGACTGGATACAGCCCTGGAGACCTGGGCTGTCAAGCCTGCTCCCACTCCTTGGGCCACAGTTCTCTGACTGTGTGGTTCCCAGCAAATTTTTACACCCCTCGGAGTCCCAATTTCCTTGTCCATGAGACGGAGATGGGCATCGTTCCTCTCCCGGAGGGCAGCGGAAGGACAAAACAGAAAGCGTATGGCTGTAGCTGGTGCGAAGCATTCCGTGCCAGCCTTGTGGTCGCTCCTGCTGTGTCATCAGCACCCCACACCCCCACACCAGCCCCTTGCCCACCCCAGGGCTGCCATGGACTTTGGAGTCTGGGTCCCAGGTTGGCTTTTCCTGTGTCCACACCCACAGGGCTCAAAGCCAGTGGCACAGTGGCACACTACCCTGCTGTAACTGTTCTGAAATGGCACTCCATGTCACCATGCAGGCCATAGTCCCCGTGCCAGGCCTACTGGTCCCTACTAGGATTAAGATTCTGAGTGGTGCTGGGCACGGTAGCACACGCCTGTAATCCCAGAGGCTTGGGAGGCGGAGGCGGGAGGATCGCAAATTTGAGACCAGAGGCAGTTTGCAAAACTTAGCGAGACCCTGTCTCAAAAAGCAAAAAAAAAAAAAAAAAAAAAAAAGATTCTGAGTGGTCACCCTGGCCCAGGAGTCAGGGTCCTTCACCTCTATTAAAATAATAAAACTGGGCCCAAGTACAGACACTGGGAGGGAAGAGAGGGGCTCACAAAGCACTTGGGAGACAGTCTTTATTAAAATGCAGCGGTGACATAGGATGAGTGCCCTTCTGGGAAGAGATTAGGACAGAGACACACAGAGAGAAAGCCACAGGAAGACAAGAGGAAGCGATGGCTTTTGAAAGCCAAGGAGAGCTGAGCACTGTGGCGAGAGCCTGGCATCCCTGTGACTCGGGAGGCTAAGGCAGGAGAATTGCAGGTTCAAAGCCAGACCTGGCCTGGGCAACTCAGTGAAACTCTGTGTCAGAATAAATGACCTTTTTAAAAAGGGGGCTGGGGCTGCAGCTCTTGGTAGAGCACTTGCCTGGCATGCTTGAGGCCCTGGGTCCAATCTCCTAGTAGCAAAGGATAAAAAATAAAAAAGCCAAAGGAGAGAAGTCCCAGGAAAAGCCGGCCCTGCACATACCTTCATCTCAGACTCAGCTCTAGAATGGCAAGGCCAGCTTGTGTTGCGTAAGCGCACATACATACTTAGGTGTAACTACCACAACGCAGCACAAAGGCCCACATCTCACTTATATGCACCTTTTGCCTAAGAAAGCTTAATCAAAGACATAAAATGTCATCAAATGTACAGACAAAAGCCAAGGGTACTCTCTCCCTCTCTTTCTGCTCTCTTTCCCTCCCCCTACCTACCCCTATCTTCTTTCCTTTCTCTCTCCCTCCCCTCCCCGGCCCCTCTCTTTTCACCACTGAGCCATAATGCCTGGGTATACCTTCCCAAGTGTTGATCTTGGTTTGTTTATGGCCTCCCAGAAAACTCCCCTCAGTGATTTTCCATCTATTTTCCACTACCTCTGAATCCACACCCCGGCTGATAAAGTCTTTGAATCCAGCCCAAGGCATCAGCCCCACACCTGAAAGTCAGAGGTTCATCAGAGCATTATGTCTAAGAATTAAAAAAATTTTTAAAAAGCCACCAATAGTGGACTCAAGGTTCACATTAAAGGACTGGTTTTAAAACGTGGCTTATAGCCAGCCTCAGTATGGCACACACCTATAATCCCAGTGACTTGAGACGCTGATGCAGGAGGATCTTGAGTTCCAGGCCAGAGGCAGCATGCCCAACTTAGCGAGAACTTGTCTTAAAATAAAAGTTGAAAAAAGGGGCCTGGGGTGCAGCTCAGTAGTAGAGCACTTGCTAGCATGTGAAAAGCCCTGGGTTCAATCCCCAGTACTAGACATACATACATACTATGCTTCCATTTAAAGTTATCTTAAAGAGAGAAGAATTTTTTGTGTCATGGGACACTACCATGTGGTATATATAACAGACTCACATTCTTCGTGGTATTCAAATATTTGCCAAAGTTAAGACTGGATCTGGTTTCAAATTTTCCTTTGTCCTCATCTGCATTTTCGCAACTATTCTACGAAGAATGACATCAGCCTTCATAGGAAAAGACCATGGGAAGACCATGAGAGCCGTATTTCCCATTTCTCCTGTTTATTCAGGACTTTATTGCTTCCAGGCTATAACCTGCTGCATAACTTTGACACACAAAACTGGAATCCACACAACCTGGATTCTGACCCTGCCCCTGCCCTAATGAACTGCATGACCCTGGTAAGACCTTTTTCCTCCCTGGGCCTCGGTTTCCTTATCATATAACAGGGATAACAATAAGAACTTTGAGCCCATGTCACAAGATTGAGGTGCAAGTGGCTGGGAAAACAGAAAAGGGTTGATAAAATAAGGTGGTCCTTGCAATCCCAGCGACTCAGGAGGCAGAGAAAGGAGGATTGCAAGTTCAAGACCAGAAGCAGTCTGTGTAGTTTAGTGAGACCTTATCTCAAAAAGGAAAAAAAAAAAATGGGCTGGGGGTGCGGCTCAGTGGTCCGGCACTTGCAAAGCATGCAAGCACGAGGCCCTGGGTTCAACCCCTAGTACAGCAAAAATAAAAATAAAAAATAAAAAAATAAGGTGGTCCTACTGGGGTGCAAGGGAGGAAGAACCAGGGAAAGAGAGAGGACAGTAGTAGGGATAACTAGGGGTGTATATGGACGCCTAGGACGAAGAAAAAGGGGAGGAGCAAGAAGGAGCTACCTTCTCCCAAGCAGCAATTTAAAAAAGGGGAGCTTGGCCTTCAAAAGGGTTGTGGGATAGGGAGGGAACAGTGAAACTCCAACACAGTGAAGTCTGCCTCCTGTGGCCCAGCCGACATGTCACGGCTGCACACTTCCCTGTCATGACCCTCCAATTGGAACTAATTGAGTTGATAAAAATCTTGTCACTTAAGGTGAAATGGGAGAAGGATGTGGCAACCCACTCCCAAGGCAATCCTGAAACAATGTCATTGAAAACCCTATGAAGGTTGCTATGAGTCGGACAGGACTCGACGGCATCTAACAACAACAACAAGGTGAAATGTACTGCTCTCTTTGGCCTCCCTTCCAGCCCCCAACCACCACCCCAGTACCCTCTATCCCTTTGCAGCTGTGCTTACACAAGACCCTGGGAGTAGCCTCAAGGCTCTTGACCTCAGACTCTGCTAAGCCAGGGACAAACATCAGACCCGGAAGTCTCAGAAGCAAAGGACCCAAGGGGCTTCCTCCTAGCAGAAGCAAGGCAGATGCTCCAGAAAGGGAGAAGACTGGACCGGATGCCCCAGAGCCACAGGGGCCTTGGGGTAAGGTCAGCACCCCAAGGCGGGGATCTCAGACAGAGCTAGGTGGCCTGAGCCTGTCTCCTCTCTTAACTATTGAGAAAAATAAACTTGGGGGGGGGGGTGTGCTCAGGGTCACAGACAGACGGAGGCATTCAGGGGGCTCATTCGCTTCCCACCTCCTCCCTCCATGAAGTATCAAAGTAGAAGGCTGAGGACTCAGGACCCGGATCTGGGAGGCCTTTTCCCTTTTCTCACCGGCATCCGCAGCCCAGAAGAAATGCAATGGAAAGACAGAAAGGAGTCTGGAAGCCCCAAGACAGAGCTGGGCCCCTGCGCCTTCCCCTCCCACCTCCTCCACCGTCAGCCAGGCTTACCTGTAGATGGGGCCGAGCTTCTGGAAATTCTGGACCTGCCAATAGTGCATGTTGTGTATGCCATTCTCCCTCCAGAAACGGTACAAGTTTAGCCAGCCGTTGTCACTGGGGGCAGGAATCTCACTGAAGGGGCGAGGGCTTTGAGTGGAGATGCCAGCTCCCCTTCCAGTGGGCCCCCTGGGGTGCCTCGGGCCCCGCCAGCTGGAGCCCACAAAAGGCTGGCAGACCCTGACCAGGACTGAACGCAGGGGAAGGCCCTTGGTCAGCATGCTGTCCCTATCACTACCACTCCACCTGAGCCCGCTGCAGCAGAGCCCGCTGGGGAGACTATTGCCTTGAACCACAGAGGCGGGCTTATAATCACCAGCTCAAGGCTAAGATAGAAGCTGATAAACCCCTTGAACTCCCTCCTCCTCTTGCGGTTCACACACACCGCCCCTCCCAGACTCAGGTTACAGAAGTCTCAGTCTGGAGTTTCTGCAACCTGAAAGGATCCCAACACTGGGAGACCCTCCTCTCTGTCTCTGTCCTCAGTGCCAGGTCTAGCAGGTCCCCAAGACACTTGCCTGCCCCTTAGTCTGTGCTGTGGCCTCCTGCTCGCCTCTGCAGTGGAGTCCAGGCACTGGCAGATGGCCTTCAGGGTGATGGACTGCCTGGGATTGGAGGGCAGGAGGGGCCCAAGAGGATGTTGGAGGCCAGCTTTGAAGCGGCATCCATCTTCCATGCAGCCCCACGATTTATATTTGTATGATTGTCAGCTGTTTTTGTCTGGTGCCTTGATTTTTAAAGCTTTGGTTTTTTCTGCTTGCCAAACAACCAAACCCAAAATACCCTATATTCTCTGCAAATGTTATGATTGACAAGGATTGCTATTTTTCCTCTTTTCTTCCCCCTATCCCCGGGGTAGGAGTGGGGGAGTGTTGAACCCAGAGTCTTGTACATGCTAGGCAAGTGCTCTACCACTGAGTTACACTCTCAGTCCCCATTTTTAATTTTTTTTTTTTTTTGAGATAAGGTCTCACTAAGTTGTGTAAGCTGCCTCTGACCGCAAACTTGAGATCCTCCTGCCTCTGCCTCCCCAGTTGCTGGGATTAGAGGTGTGTGCCACTGCTCTTGGCTCTATTATTATTCTTTAAATTACATTTGTTCATTGTAGATCCCTGAGGGCAAAGACAAAAGTAGGATCATCTGAGTCTTTAATGTTACATGAGAAAGCCAGACACAAGAGCCCATACCACTGGATTCCATTTTGATGAAGCTCAGGGATTGGCAAAACTAATTTATGGTGTTAGGAGAGATTCTCTTTTGGGGTAATGTCGGGGGTTCCTAAAAAGGACCCCCTGACCAGGGTCTCTCTGACCAGCCTGGGGGACTGAACTCTGGGTGACCCATGGCCTACATTGTAGTCACTCCTCCCCCACCCATCAAGTGATCAAAGATGGCCCCTGACCAGCTAGACCCTGTCCTAACTACCTCCACCTTGATTGGTCAGCCCAAGCCTCCTGATTGGCTCCTAAAGGAACATCTATGATTGGACCACTCCACACCTTCCCCACCTATCCAAAGTGTCCCCCAAAATCACCCTTTTTGCATAACTGCCTTACTGTCATACCTGCCAGGGAATGAGCCTGACTGGCTGCTCCCAGTACACAGCCCCCTCCAGGATCCTATACAAACAGGCCCCTGGACACTTCCTGCAGACCTACAGACCTACTGTCCTCCACCTGCTATCTAGACCCCATCATCTTGACCAGCACTCCCCAATCCTGTGGCAGACTACAATCAAGCCAGCGAGTCAAGCCCAGGGGCCCCAAAGCACAAAGGCAACTAACAAGGCATGAAGCATCCTCCAATTCCTCCCAGTCCTGGGAAGGAGGATAGAGAAGGCGAGCTGCGAGAGGAAAGACCAGCGGACCTGCGGCATCTTCCAGGAAACATCAGAGCTTTGTAGCAGGAAGAGCTATAACATCTTTGAGCCAGCAGCAGCCGGTGCTGCTGGCCATGAGCTGCCACTTATAAAGGGCTGCTTGCTGGTTGTTCCTCTTGGTGGGAGCAACCCAATAAAAGTTCCCATTCCCTTTTTTTTCTAGAAGGTCCCCCAAAGTCCTTCTTTGGTGCCTCCAGCCAAGCTCTAATCCCGATCCTGAGGGTTCCTGACACCCACCTGGGTGAACCCGGACTGACCCTAGCCGAGCCTGAGCCGACCCCCAACAGGAGCCTTCTCCCCGATCAGGAGAAGTCACAAGAGCAATCTCTGGGGTGCTGGGGATGTTCTTCCCTCAATTATGCGTTTACATGTGTCTAAACTCACTGAGCTGTACCCTTAGGATGTTTTTGTCATATTGAATAGAAGTTACTCAACAAGGTGAACAAGAAATTCTGCATTCTTTTCTAACATTATTTTTCCTATGAAAAACAATTAAATAGAAGTTAAACCCAACAAGTAAGTAGGAGTTAAACTAAAGTAAGGTTTAGTGCAGATTTGCCCCTCCTTAGTTACTGTGGGAAGAAACGGAAGGTCCCTGGCCCAAGGGAGAGTGGATTGTCACCATGGGCAGAGTGCGGGCCACCTTGAGACAGAGAGAATGGGTGAGGGATGTGCTGGAAGCCAGTGGCCCTAAGAAGCTCTGGGGGTCCCTGCCATCTGGCCAGGAAGGGGCAGGGATTCCTTCACTTGGGTCTCAGCAAGGCCAGCAGCATGTATGTCACATCTGAACAGCTGTCCAGCAGACTCCGGAGGTCACCATCCGACTCTGTTTATGGGGGCAATTAACACGGTCCTGGCTTTTACCAAAGCAGCTGGGCATCCTGGGCTGGGCCATTGGCATAAACTCCCACAGATTTTATGGAGAGTCTCCATCTAATGACCCCACATCTCTGTGCAGAGGAGAGGCCAGAAGCTGACTTTCCCAGCAACCTTTGTAACTGGGATGCAGGCTCCCCCAGTCAGATGCCCCCTCTGATGCCCCTTTCAGTTGGAAGGTAGTGATTGAACAAGACAGGCACCGTGTGGAACACACTGTGGGCTAGCCTGGGCTAGTGGTCAACCTGGGTTAGCCTGGGCTAGCGGTCAACCTGGGCTAGCTGCATTGCTGAACCCTATGGGGCACAGTGGGTGGCCACCAAGATAGCTCTGGGACATGATTAAAGTGGTATTTCTCACCCGTGGCATATAAACCTGATTTCCCACTCTTCTGGAGATTTTACGAATCTACATAGTCTCCCTTGACAAACTCCTTTCCTGCTCTATCTTAGCTACAGTGGATTCTGTTATGGCAATTAAGAATTCTGAATGAGCACGCCGGGCAAGGTGGCGCACGCCTGTATTCCCAGAGGCTCGGGAGGCAGAGGCAGGAGGATCGCAAGTTCAAGACCAGAGGCAGTCTGCGTAACTTAGTGAGACCCTGTCTCAAAAAGTAAAAAATGGGCTGGGGTCCAGCACTTGCAGAGCATGCAGGCACGAGGCCCTGGGTTCAACCCCAAGTACCAAAAAAAAAAAAAAAAAAAAAAAGAATTCTGAATGATACAATAGCAAACAACTAACTATATATCTAAAGGTTAGTCATGCTCTTGCATTTTCAAATGTACTGTTTGAACCTAAATTCAAACAGCTGAGTCAGATCATTTGAACCATCCTACTTTTAATTTATGTCCTATAGGCTTTAATTCATTAAAAGGATCTTCTGGGAATCAAAAACAAAGTCTCCTGACAAACAGCATTTGGTGAAAAGAAGACAAAAAGGTTTGTTAGGGGTCAGCTACTATGATGCTTGTCAGCAACTGTATCACTGTAGCATCCGATCCCATCAGATCTCAGAAGCTAAGCAGGGACAGACCTAGTTAGTACTTGGATGGGAGACCACCTGGGAATACCAGATACTGTAGGCTTGGGAAAAGGACTCAGCAACCCACTCTCAAAAAACAATTCGCCATTGAAAACCCTATGAATAGCGGAGAAGCACTGACAACAGTGTTTCGCCTGTTGTACACAGGGTCGCTATGAATCGGACACTGACTTGATGGCACCTAACAACAGCGACCATCATGCTTGTAATGACACCACATTGAGATAACTGTTATAAAACATTGTGCTGTATTTCCTTCTGGTCTTTTCTCTAATTTAGTCTTCATTTTCTTCCTCCTTTTTCTAAATAGTTGAGCCTTTATTTCTTTTTGCTTCATTATATAGTTTTGTCAAAAAATCCATGCTGGTAGTTTAAAAATGCAGTCCAGGTTCAACCAGAGAAGCAGAGCAGGAGGAGATGTGTGTTAAGAGATTGATTCAAGGAATTGGCAACTGAGGGGCTCTCCAGACAAGAACAGCTCAACATCCGCAGGGCAGCCAGGCAGGAGGGGAGGGCTGGGACTCCAGGAGGGTTGTTGTTCCAGGCCCCAGGCGGAACTCACCTTTGCAGAAATTTCCTATCTGTTCCAAGGTCTTCTGGCTGATAAAACAGCCTACTTCCTGTTTGGATATTCTTCCTTCCCTGACAATCAACTGTTTATGGGCCAGATGTGGTAGCTGGGAGGCACCAGGATTGCACGTTTGAGGCCAGAGGCAGCCTGTGCAACTTCACGAGAATCTGTCACAAAAGAAAAAGAGACAGAGGGGCTGCTGGTGCAGCTCGGTGGTACAGCACTTGCGCAGCATGCGTGAGGCCCTGGGGTCAACCGTAGGGATTTAAAAAAAAATCAGCTGCTTACAGACTTTAATCACATCCACCTTCACAGCTATACCTAATTAGTGTTTCATTGACTGACTGGGGCCACAGCCAGCCAAACTGACAAAGAAACAGTCAGTAATGTTGTTGTTGTTAAGTGCCATTGAGTGGGGGGTCCAACTCATAATGACCCTCATGAGATACTCGGGCTGACCAAACACCATACCTTTGCTAAAGTTTGACCTGAGGGTCATTTTGATTCTCAGAAAAAACCACAGAGCTATATTCCAAGAGATACAGGCATAAATCAAAGGGTTGTAAATGCAGGCAGTAATCACTGAGAACTCCCAGACCCCCTGATAAGACAGATAACATGCCTGAGTCAACCTTCAACCTCCAGCACATCTTAAATCAAAGGACTGACCAAACCTGCACCCCCTTTCCCCTACCTGTAACCCTCAGTAAAAGCCCTTACCCAAACAATGAGTCAGGGGTCCGACACTAAACCATTGCATCAGTGAAGTGTGGCACCCTCGAGCTCAAACTTTAATAAAGGCTCTTTGTTCTTGCATGCAACTTTGGACTCCCTGGTGATCTTTGGGGAACTCAAACTCTGGGCATAACATTTGGGGGCTCATCCCGGATCCCCTGAGAACTCCCAGGGACCTCCAACAAGTCGTATAGCCTAGGACCAATCTGTGAGTAAATCAATATCAAATTTGACCATCATTCTGTACTGGCCTTGGCTTTCTGAATTAATCTATAATCAGCCTGTTGGGAACCTGGCCGATGCGCTAAGGGACCCCAGGCTGGAGGACTCGGAAGACGTTCTGGGCCCACTCTGTAGGGATTCACTTGTAAATCTGGAGAGAGGAGACAGGTAGCTCCCCCTAAACGGCATTAAGCTGTCCTCATTTTCGGTTTTGTTTGCATGCACCAGGGAGTATTTTGTCTTTGTGCTGCAACGTTTGTTTTTGGGAGATCCCGAGGGTCAGATGTAACACAACCTCAGCCTCTATCCTAGCCCTAGATGTCAGGATAGGATTTGGTTTGAATATGTTTTGAGAATTTAATCTGAATATGTTTTGTTCATTGTTGTCTCTGTTTGTTATTCAGTGTCTGTCTGTTCTGTGTTAAACCCCTGTGCTTGGCGCTGTTTACCTTTCAGGTCATCCTTGTATGATGTCTCACTTCAGACTTGCTTTTTCTCCAGACACGGAAGCTGAATTTGGAGTCCATTTTATGCTGGACTTGAAAGCTTCCCTCCGTGCCCCGTATCTCTAAGATGATATCAAGTACATAAAGTTTAGGTTAAGAAAAGGTAAAATGGGACATGCTTTATTATATGTGTCAAGAATTGCTCTGTTCATCTTTTGTGTTTTTGCACTGTTTGTTCCCCTATCTGTATTTTGGACTAGTGGGGGATTGAAAGACTGCATGATAGGGAGTCTGCCTGGTTTTGAGAGTTGTGAGCAATGTCGATTAGAGCGAGATCCACCCACAGGAGCCTGGACAAGTCTCCAGCCCCGATGAGTCTTGTCAGTCAAAGACCGTGGGGAAGGTGCCCCCTGAGACAGTCCAAGGCCCCAGGCTCGACAACAGGCCCCCTCCCCTAATTTGTCTTCTGA
Source organism: Pedetes capensis (assembly GCA_007922755.1). Lineage (NCBI taxonomy): Eukaryota > Metazoa > Chordata > Mammalia > Rodentia > Pedetidae > Pedetes > Pedetes capensis. The sequence goes on along the minus strand of VMDO01010639.1, from coordinate 42,084 downwards.
ATCTCTGAATCTGTCTCTGGGATCCCTCCTCTCGTTCGTCTTTTGAATCTGTCTCTCTGATGTCTGACTCCCTTATGGCCAGATTCTCTCTGTTCCTACAAATCCTTCTTGAAGACTTGTCTTGCCTCTGTTGTAGTCCCTGACCTCAAGACCCCTTTGTCTGCGCAGATTAGGGCCCTCTTTTTAGGATGCTGTCCGAGCAGGTCTTGGATAAGAAATTTCAGAGCCTCCTATGCCATTTAGGGTATCCTCCTTCTGATTGCCTTTTTGCCAAACTACTGTAATATGTTTGCCAGAGGACCACTCTGACTGCTGGCATTTTCCTTTCTGTAAGAGGGTGAGCTGTCACACCCCTCACAAGTCTGACTGATTAGAGACTGATTATGTTTGTTGTTGTTGTTGTTGTTGTTGTTGTTGTTTTTGCCTCTGGTGGCTGCAAAGCAGTAAGCCTGCTGAGTTATTGGTTCACCTTTTCTGTCACCCTGTGACTTTCCCAGTGCGATTCGAATCTGGGGTCCACCCCTGGGAGGACTACACTTGGGTGATGTTGAGTCTTTTGCGGGCCTGCTCTTCTCCCCTGGGGGGGGTCACTCTTGGTGGCCATATCTAGGTACTAATGATACATATAATGGGACTATCAGAATCTTCTTTTTCAGAAAAATCTCAAGCTCTTACCTTCCTTTTGGAGTCTGTTTTCTTACCCACCAGGTTACTTGGGATGATTGTCAGCAACTCTTGCAGACTCTTTTCAAGTCTGAAGAATGTGAATGAATCCTGAGTGAGGCCCAAAAGTTGGTCCTTAGGCCCAATGATTACACATTGCTGGACTGACAGGCCCAACTCACCCATGTTTTTGCCTACTATCTGCCCCACCTGGGACCCAAATGCCGTTACAGGTAGACTGAGTCTGAACACCTATTGCCAGCATCTCCTAGCCAGGTTATGAGGGACAGCTGGGAAGCCTATGAATTTGTCCAAGGTAAGCGAGAGTCAGCAGGGCTCCTCAGTCTCCTGCTGTGTTCCTAGAATGCCTCCTAGAAGCATACCTGTCTTATAGCCTATTTATCTGTATGCAAATGAAAATTGGAGGGCTATGAATTTGGCCTTTGTAGCCCAGTCGGCCCCAGACATTAGAAGAAAGATCCAGAGATGGAAAGAATTTGAAGGAAAGAATAGGGAGGAACTTATCAACGTTGCCCTCAAGGTCTACAATAGCCAGGACTCCCCAGAAGATAACTGGTCTCTCTCAATAAAACGGATAGAATAATCCTAAAAATTCCCACCCCTACCTCAGAGAAGCAAATGAGAATTTCTAGGCTCTGTGGGATACTGTCAGCTTTGGATTTTAGGATTTGTTGAGATGGCTAAACCTTTGTATACAGCCACTGCAGGGGCACATGAGCCATTAGTCTGAACAGAGGTGGAGCAAAAGGCATTTGATGACTTAAAACAGGCTCTGAGCACTGCCCCTGCACTTGCCCTTCCTAATGCTACTAAACCCTTTCAGTTTTTCATGGCTGATAAGCAAAGCATAGCAAAAGGAGTTTTGCTTCAACAGTTGGGCCCATGGAAGAGACCGATTGTTTACTTGTCTAAACGATTGAATCCAGTAGCAACCAGGTGGCCAACATGTTTATGGAGGGAGGCAGCCATGGCCATCCTGATGAAAGAGACTGATAAGCTGACCTTTGGCTAAGATTTAACCATTATAGCCCCACATGCAATTGATGGGCTATTGCGAGGGATTCCTGAGAAGTGGCTCTCGAATGCCAGGTTAACCCAATACCAGGGCCCTGTTACTAGATCAGCCTCAGTTCCAGTTTCAAAAAGCCAGGGTCCTAAACCCAGCCACGTTGCTCCCAGATGATAACCCTACTCAGCCACTTCATGATTGCTTGGAGATTATTTCAGCCCAGAAGAGACATCGGCCTGATCTGAAGGATATGCCTCTGCCAGACGCAGAAGAAACTCTCTTCACAGATGGGAGCAGTTTTGTCCAGGATGGAGTTTGCTATGCTGGTGCGGCCATGGTAAATCAAGATCTGTAGGTAATATGGGTCCAGACATTGAGACATGAGACTTCTGTTCAAAGTGCAGAGCTTATAGTTCTCACTCAGGCCCTATGCCTAAAGGAAAGACTGTAAACATCTATGCAGATAGTAGATATGCCTTTGCTACTCTCCACGTACATGGAGAAATTTGTAAACAAAGAGGTCTATTAACCTCAGAAGGAAAGACTGTCAAAAATCAGGAAGCAATTTTGGGACCTTTAGAGGCCATTTGGCTACCTAAATGAGTGGGGCAGTTATTCACTACAAGGGACATCAAAAAGAAGACAAGCTAGAGGTGAAGGGAACTGAGCATCGGACTGAGCAGCTAAAGAAGCTGCATTAAAACCAGTGGGGACTGCGGGAATGATGCCTTTAATCCCAGTCCCAGAAAAACCTAACTACTCAAAAGAAGAGGTTGGAATTTACCAAAATAAAAATTGGACATAAGACTCCAGAGGATGATGGAGACACCCTGATGGGTGCTATGTGCTCCCTAAGGCTTTAGGACGCACCTTGATTACTCAGACCCACCAAGCCTCTCACTTGGGGACTACTACATTAAGTCAGCTTGTCACCACTCGACTTGGGATCACCTCTATAGCTGAGGATGTTACCTCCAAATATGTTTCATGTGCCCAGGTAAACACCACCAGACGAACATCTAAACAGCAAGGAGGAAGGTACCACGGTAACCAAATGGAAAAACTTTAGGAACTAGACTTTACAGAAATTAAAAGAAGCTGTTATGGTTATAAATATTTACTAGTGTTTATTGTCACCTGTTCTGGATGGACTGAGGCATTTCCAACTAAATCTGGGACAGTGAAAATTGTAGGAAAGAAATTAATACAGGAAATAATCCCTCAATTTGGCCTCCCATTGTTTCTGGGGTCTGACAATAGCCAGGCCTTCACGGCCAGCATTTCTAAATTAATTAATAAAGCTTTAAATACAGATTGGAAACTCCATTGTATGTATAGACCACAGAGTTCAGGAGAGATAGAAAAGATAAATAGAACTTTAAAGGAGACTTTGACTAAATTAACCTTGGGGACTGGCTCTAGGTGCCCTGATCTCCTACCTTTTGCTCTTATGCGCATGAGCTATACCTGCACATCCCACATGAGGGACCCTGCAAACCCGCTGGTACAGCATGATGATGTTACCTCTTGCAAGCTGTAAATCTGTGTCACCAGGACCTTTCTAGAGTGCTTGGAAACATGAATTCTGGGATGACTTTTCCTTATTTCCTTCTAGTTGTTGTAATTATGTAATAATGATGTTAAACTTAAAGATGTGCAAATGAATTTATAAAAGCTTAACAAAAAATCTTTCTGAATAATTGTACTATGTTAAAACTACCTGTTTTTTTGTTTTCTGACTGTCGGAGGAATCCATGTGAACTGAAGGACACAGAAATCTAGGAACTTAGGGAAATTTGGGAAGGATTATGTAGGTATTTGACAGAAAGTAAAAAGCAAGTTTGGAAGAAGGCCTATATGGAAGTGAAAACTGAGAGATGAGGAAAGTGGTATAGCTGATAAGCTGGTGGTAAAGGAAAAAGATGTATTTGCTTATAACTGAGTTAAAAGCATTCAATGTTGAGATGTTAAATATTATACGAGGATGGAAGAGGAAGGTACGATGATGGAGGTAATGACAAAAGAGAGTTAAAAAGATGATGATGATAGATATAATAAATTTAGAGATAATGATGGCAAATATGGTGATGGTCCTGGTTATAATAATAGAAAAAGCTATGATGATGGTTATAAATCTGATGATGAAAATGATGGATATGATAATAGAAGATTTTAAAAACAAAACAAAAGGCTATAGTTCTTAGCAGGAGAGAGAACGAGGAGTTGTCAGGAAAGCTGCAGGTTATTTTGAGACAGTCTTCCCAAATGTACTAGAGGAACTGTAAAAATCTGCCACAGAAGAAACAATGATCCATAGTCAGAAAAGTAATTGCAACTTAAATAGGAAACCCTTCTTGTTCAGGACTGTCATAGCCACGGTTTGCAAAAAATGCAGCTATTGATTAATGCAATGTGATGTCAATTAGATATACATTCCTAAGGTTTTTTTTAATCTATTGCGATTTTTTCTTTTCTTTTCATTATACCAGATATACTGCCCTGTAAATTATGGTAATGGTACCTGGAGTAAAAGATTAAAGAATTTATAGCTTTTAAGAAAAAATTTACAGACTAAGTACCACAAGATTACTGAAAAAAAAAAAAACTGGTACCAGTCTCTGTTCTCGTGGTCTCCCTGGTTGACTACTTTACTGTCTGCTTTAGCTGGCCCTTCAATATTGTTATTAACGGCAGTCACTTAGGGCCCTGGCGGGGCCTGCCAAAGGGCTGGATTAACAAAAAAATGTGGCAATACTAGATAACTTTGTAAATGGTCAAATTCAGGGAATTCCTGCAAAGGGCTAAACTCTGGAAAACATGAACTTACTTTGTACTTTGTACCCCCACCACGAATCAGGCTATCATAGATGCGGGATTCCCTCTGACTCAATCAACTTGGGACTTCAATACGGCACTAGCCCAAAAGGACATCTGGCCCCATCTCAGAGCTGTTTATCAGACTAAGCCACCACCTACTCCTCATCCTTACCAGCCTAGAGACTGGGTTTATGTCAGATGACCCCGCCATGAGACCCTGCAGCCTCGCTGGAAGGGCCCTTATGTTATAATACTGACCACCCCCACCACCATCAAGATTGACAGGATCACCACCTGGATTCATCATTCCCATGCTCGACCAGCCGACCTACCTGCTGTTCTGCAAGACTACTGCCAACAATGGAAATCCAGCCCTGATCCCAAAAATCCTTTGAAACTCAAGCTTTAGCGGGTTGGATCTTAATCCCCTCACTCATAGTATATACTGTTACAGCCAATCCCCATCAGCCCTTAAACCTTCAACCTTAAGTCTCTAACTTAAACCTGACTTGGGAAATTATAAATACTGCCAGCTGGGACATAGTTAACTCCACCACTAAGCTGCCCCCCCCCATAATTCCCTAAAAATAGCCATAGAAGCTGATTTAAAAGATATAAAAACATCTGTTACCACATTAGAGAAATTTCTCTCCTCTTTAGCTGAACTTTCCTTCTAAAATAGACTGGGACTAGACCTCCTATTCATGCAACAAGGTGGTTTATGTGCAGCGCTAGGAGAGGAATGTTGTTTCTATGTAAATCATTCTGGGGTAATTAAAAAACTCTATGGCCCAACTCAGGAAGAGAATATAGGAAAGACAAACTGAGGAGGCTGGATGGTATGCAGAAATGTTTAATTGGTCCCCGTGGTTAATGATTCTGACTTCTGGCTTGACTCGTCCCTCATAATACTACTATTGTTACTAACCTTTGGTCCTTATATACTTAATTAGTTAACGTCTTTTGTTAAAGAGAGAATCAGCACAGTACAGTTAATAGTTCTCAGGGCCCAATATCAACCATTAGATCCCCTCACCAGGGACCCCTCCCTACTCTGGAGACCCATGATTGGGCCCAGATTAGTTATTAGAGAAGGAGGGAATGAGATACCCAGGCTGACCAAACACCATACCTTCACTAAAGTTTGACCTGAGCGTCATTTTGATTCTCAGAAAAAACCACAGAGCTATATTCCAAGAGATACAGGCATAAATCAAAGGGTTGTAAATGCAGGCAGTAATCACTGAGAACTCCCAGACCCCCCGATAAGACAGATAACATGCCTGAGTCAACCTTCAACCTCCAGCACATCTTAAATCAAAGGACTGACCAAACCTGCACCCCCCTTTCCCCTACCTGTAACCCTCAGTAAAAGCTCTTACCCAACAATGAGTCAGGGGTCTGACACTAAACCGCTGTGTCAGTGAAGTGTGGCACCTTCGAGCTCAAACTTTAATAAAGGCTTTTTGTTCTTGCATGCGACTTTGGACTCCCTGGTGATCTTTGAGGAACTCGAACTCTGGGCATAACACCTCACAGGGTTTTCAATGGTTGGTTGTTTGGGGATTGCTTCAGGAGGAAATTGCCACATCCTTCTCCCATTTTTACGGTGCTGAGGATGGAAACTGTGTCCTCAGAGAATGCAGAGCAGTGCTCTACTGACTGAGCTAAACCCCAGCCCTTCAATCGGTACTGCTGCCCATAAAACAATACATTAAATTGAGTATCAACAGTATTATGAAACTTAAGGAAAGAGAGCAATCCCTGGCCCACTGCGCCAACTCCTGATGTCCTAGAAGGGCACAGAAATCACTTCCCCACACACTCAACCCCTTCAGTTCCTGTCCCTCTCCATTTCTTCTTTGAAGAGTCCTCCGGCCATTCGCCACCCCAGTCCATGCTGCTTCCCTCTGTGCCGGGACACAGCTACCAGCCAAGAGGCTCCCTTCGTCAGCATCTTGGAAATGTCTTTTCTCTCACTCCGGTCTCCTGACCCAATGCCCTTCCTCTGACTGGAGCACATCTCTCAGTTCCTTCCTTAGAAAACAATTCAGGAAACGTATATTTTTGATATCTGGCTTATCCGACAATGTCTTTATTCTGCCTTCACACTTGGTTGAGCATTTGGCTATATACAGAGTTCAAAGTGGGAAATAATTTCGGATTTGTTAAAGAAAAAACTTTTGAAAGTATAACTCAATTGTCCTTCACTCTCTGGAATAGTTTTTTGGTTCCTGAATTCTTTCATTTGCCCTTTTTATTCTCCTGTAGGACCTTCTCTTTATTCTGGCTGCTCTGAAATTCACAATGCACCTTGCCGTGTCAGCTCTTTTTACATTTTTTTAAATTTTATTTATTTATTGATTGATTGATTGCAGTACTTGGAAGCTGAGTTCGTGGCCTTGCACACACTTTGCAAGTGCTCTACCACTGGATTGCACCCACAGCCCATTTATTTATTTATTTACTTACTTGTTTATTTATTTGGGGCTGGGATTTAGCTCAGTTGGTAGAGCAATGTGCTGCAGTCTCTGAGGTCCCGAGTTCAATTCCCAGCACCACAAAAATGGGAGAAGGGCCTGGCAATCCACTCCCAAGGTAATCCCGAAACAGTCAGCCATTGAAAACCCTATGAGGGTCGCTATGAGTCGGATACCGACTCGACGGCACCTAACAACAACAACAACATTTATTTATTTATTTTTAATTTTTTTTTTTATGCGGTACTTGGGGTTAGACCCAGAGCCTCGCGCTTGCATGCTCTGCAAGTGCTGGAGCGCTGAGCTGCGTGCCCAGTCCAATTTTTTTACTTTTTTGAGACAGGGTCTCACTAAGTTACACAGACAAGTCTCGAACTTGTGATCCTCCTGCCTCCACCTCCCAAGCCGCTGGAACTATAGGTGTGCGCAACCGCGCCCGGCTTTATTTTTTATTTTGATTCAGGGTTTCAATAAGTTATGGAGGCTGCCTCTGGCCTTGAACTCAGATCCTCCTACCTCCGTCTCCTCAGACGCTAGGATTATGGGCATGCTCCACGGCACCCGGCCCTACATGAGCTCCTGAGCTGGGTCTTTGGTAAGACCATCTAACCTGGAAATGTATGTCCCCACGTTCCTGGAAACATTCTTGCGTGGCTTGTTTCACAATTTCTACACTCTATTTCCTCTCATCTGGGTTCCTAGAACTCCTGTTGCTCACATGTGAGCCTCCCATTATGTGTTCACCACAGCCATCACGGGGCTGGGATTTAGCTCAGTTGGTAGAGCGCTGCACTACAGTCTCTGAGGTCCCGAGTTCAATTCTCAGCACCGCAAAAATGGGAGAAGGGCCTGGCAATCCCGAACAGTCAGCCATTGAAAACCCTATGAGGGTCGCTATGAGTGGGATACCAACTTGACGGCACCTAACAACAACAACAGCAGCAGCCATCGTGAGGGCTTCTCTTTAATAGGGGAATGCCATGCTCCTGGACTTGGACAGCTGCATCAGTCTGTCCACTGAATACGCTGATCGGTGTCTTGTTCACTTAAGGTCAAGACTTTGAGTTTCAGAGGTCAGCTTGGGTGGTCAGGTGGGGCCAGACCACGAGGGGTAACAACCAGGGATGAGGGCACGGATGCTGCAGCATTTGGCATCTCTGTTCCAGGCACTGGGCAGGGTGATGGTGCAGAGGAGGGTCCAGGAGACATGTGGACCCTGCCCACAGAGAGTCAGAGTCTGGGGAGAAGCGGGAAAGCCAAGAGCAGGGGCCAGCCAGCCTTCAAGGAGAGGGACAAAGCAGTACCCATCAGCTGCAGCTTGGCAGCCCCACGGATGGAACTGGGAGATGTGGCTCCAGGAAAAAGGGCACAAGAGAAGCACTGAGAAAAGGGAGGAGAGAAGCAGCAGAGGGAGGGGAGATGAGGAGTCCCAATAAAAAGAGGGCTATAAGCCTCCCCCAGGAGCCAGTGACCCCAAGGGTCTGGGGCAGGAGCAGCATTGTCCATCCCTGAGTCTGTTGTTGTTAGGTGCTGTCAAGTCAAGTCCGACTCATAGCGACCCTCATAGGGTTTTCAATGGCTGACTGGGGATTGCCTTGGGAGTGCGTTGCCACGTCCTTCTCACATTTTGCGGTGCTAGGAATCAAACTCGGGACCTCAGAGACTGCAGAGCAGTGCTCTACCAACTGAGCTAAATCCCAGCCCATCCCTGAGTTTAAGGGCCCTTTATGTTCCGTTTCACTGGGTGCTTTAAGGAGGGCTACATCAGGACAGGGGCTGGGCTTTAGCTCAATGGTAGAGCGCTTACTCTGCGCGCTCTGAGGTTCAGTCTCCAGCGCTGCAAAAAGGGAGAAGGACCAGGCGCCCACTCCCAAAACGGTCCTGAAGCAATCAACCACTGAAAACCCTATGAATAACAAAGAAGCACTAACAGAGTGCCAGGGCATGGCACAGTGTGGGGGAGTGCTTCGTTCTGTGGTACATAGGGTCGCTATGAGTCTGACTGACTCCACGGCACCTAACAACAACCACAGATATCAGGACAGGCTTGCCTAAGTTAGGAACCATCATCCAGAGCCTGCTGGTTTCCTGCCAATTCCCTACCTTCCAAGGCAGCTTTTCAAGGATCAGTGCCAGAGACCAAATGGGACAGGACAGGAATGAGAGAAGATGAAACAGCGAGAGACTCCATCATGTCTAACAAATCAAGTCGACCCATTCACCTACGCCTCTGCCTCTTGTCAGCAGATGGCCTTGAGATGCGGGCACAGCTTCTCTAAAAGTGACAGTCCACCTCTGCCAAATGAGCTACTCGCTGGGCTCCGTGAAGCACACTATAATCCCAGCGACTCAGGAGGATGAGGCAGGAGGATCATGAAGTTCAAGGTCAGAGGCAGCCTGCTCAACCTATGGAGACCCTGTCTCACAATAAAAAATGGGGCTAGGAGGGTAGCCTAGTGGTGGAGCACTTGCCTAGCATGCCTGAGGCCCTGGATTTAACCCCCGGGATCGGAAAAAAAGATAGGCTGGCTACTTGCCCAAAGGGACATTGCTAACTGGCAACACAGCCAGGACTGGGACAAGAGTATACCCGGGTTCTTGGGCCGCTCTGAAGGCTCCTGAGAAGTGGACCTACGAACATGAGCCAGGAAGTCGGCAATGGGAGGGCACACCCTGGAAACTGGAACACCACTGACCAGACCAACTGGCCGGTGGGCTGAGAGACCTGCAGAGGCCATGAGGGGGTCCTTTATGTCAGCTCCCCTTGTATAGATGGGAAGACTGAGGTCTGGGGAGGGCCAGACACCTGCCCTGCTCAGGGATGGGCTGGGATTTAGCTCAGTCGGTAGAGCGCTGCTCTGCAGTCTCTGAGGTCCCGAGCTCGATTCCACTGGAGTGAAGCAGTGACTCATGTCCCCCACAGACCCACAAGGGCCCAAGTGGAGGGTGGCTCATCCCCCCAGCCAGCCCCTAAATCACGGTGGACATGTGCAGAGCAGGTGTCTGGCTGGTGGCAGAGGGCAAGGCGAGGGGAGGAAGCAGAGGTGGCGAGCAAGCCTTCGTCCCCCTGGTGTTGAAGAGATGTGAGGAAGCGAAGCAATTTTGCCTTAGAACCAGGTGCCTCCCCCCCTCGCCCACTCACCTCGGGGTCAGTGCGGCTGACTCAGAAGGAGGTCTAGTCACACTGGACTCGCTCCAAGACCTTGGCAAGTCCAGCCACCACAAACCCAGCATGTGGGCCCTTCCCTGCCATTCACTGGGCCTCTGTTGCTGTTCTCAACCCCTGAGGCCCATCCTCCCAGCCCAGACAGACCCCACCACCTGGACCCACCGCCTTCCCAGGCAGCAAGGATCAATCGAGTTGCAAAATCATTTCAGCAAAGCTAAGCCTACTTGATAAAAGCGTATATGTCAGAAAGCACAAGTTCCACGCCGAGCACTTAGTAAATACCAACTACACTATACCTGCTCTACATTAGAGAACACAACTTCTTTTTTTTTTTTCCCAAATCTTATGTTCTGACAAATAATGGATATGTTTGGAGCACACATATCAGAGGGAACTCTTTGGGGTCTGCTTAGGACTGGGGTGCTGGAAACAATACGGGCATTTTTAGGATGATGAAGATAAAAATGTTCTAAAATGCATTGTGGTATCAGTTGTAAATCAGCTGTGGACATATGAAATACATTAAATTATATATTTTATTTTGAGCCAGGTGCGGTGGGGCACCCCTGTAATCCCAGCGGCTCGGGAGGCAGAGGAAAGAGGATCGCAAGTTCGAGACCAGAGGCAGTCTGCGTAATTTGGTGAGACCCTGTCTCAAAAAAGTAAACAAAAAATGGGTTGGGGGTGCAGCTCAGTGGTCCAGCACTTGCAAAGCATGCAAGCGTGAAGCCCTGGAAAAAAGTTATATACTTTATTTTGTATTTATTTATTTTTTGTTATACTTGTGGGCTGAACCCAGGGCCTTGTCCATGCTTTGCAAGCACTCTGACATTGAGTTGTAACTCCAGCCCTCCCTTTCTTTTTAAAATTGAGACATGGTCTCACTAAATTACACAAGCTGCCTCAGGCCTCGAACCTGCCATCCTATTGCCTCAGCCTCCCAAACTGCTGGGATTATAGATGCGCACCACCATGCCCAGAACAATCTACCCCATTTAAAGTGTATAATTTATGCCAGGTGTGGTGGCACATGCCGGTAATCCCAGCACTGGGAAGATGGAAGCAGAATAGTGATTTTGAGGCCAGCCTGGGCGACATAAAAGACTCAAAACAACAACCATAATAAAATGAACTAAGGGCAAATTGTATGGCTTATGAATTCTATTTCAACAGAGTTGTGACTAAACACACAGCTGTATCCTCCTGCCCCATTCTTTTGGGCTTATCAGCCTATGTATTGCCCATTTATCTGCCTGTGGATTACCCATGACAGTGACAGTTGTCCTTATATAGCCGCTTGACCCAGGGATCCAGTAGCACTGAACCACTTTCAACACTTTCAAAAGTGTTTTAGCAGAGATACTGAGTTCTTATCGGTACTCAGTCATCCTACCGAAGGCAATGACGAGAAAGTAATGACCACCACTCCCCTGAGCATGGAATTACTGATAAAGACATCTGGGCAGCAGCAGTTTTGCATCACTGGTGGCCTCGAGCACGCAATGATGTCAGCAGGCAAAGGTGGGCAAGCGCTTCCACAAAGAGAGAGCCTTGTTTTCCTCACTGGATCTTGGCCAGAAGAGAAAGGCCACCCCAGCCTGATTGCAAGGGAGTCCCTTTGTGTCAAGCAACATCACACTCCTGCCTTAGAAGGAGCCCAGATTGCTGCACCTGGGAGACTGTGATTCTCTCCTTGGTGGCTCCCCCCACTTGGGCTCAGCCTCCACACCTCCCCCTCACACAGCAACGACCTCAGGTGTGGCCCAGGCCCTGCCCGCTGGCCTCAGTCACGTCACACAGTGGGCCTGAGGTTCAGGGGCTGGGGATGAGATGTGCAGGAGGGTTTTCTGGAGACTTCCAGAAGATAAGCTTCCTCACCTCTCTGAAAGAGCTTCCAGAAGCACCGCCTTTCCCCTGGATAAGGCAGGGTGTGACTGATCGATTGCTGCTTACCACATTACCCCAAGGCTTAAAACAACAAATTACTTCCTCCCAGCTCCCACAGCCTGGGGAACAGCTCTAGCGCAGGCTCCTCCTGATGAGGTGCTGTCACCTGAGGCTTGGCAGGGCTACAGAATCTGCAGCCCAGTTGGCTGCACTGATCTGGCCCGATTGCAAGACTTTTCCAAGGCCAATAGCAGGAGGCCTTGGCTTTCCCTGGCTACTGGTCTGAGGCCTCAGTGTTTCACCTCCTGGCCCTCTTCCCAGCACGGCAGCCTCTTTTCCCCAGAATAAGAATCTGAAAGAGGATCAGGCAGAAAGCTGCACTCCCATGTTGTTGCCAGGTCTAGGGGTGCTGTACCCTAATGTTACTACCCTTCTTGGGACTCCACTCCGGAGATGCCGAGTCCTTGACTCGATCACAAAAAAAGAATTTAGGATGAGTCAGTAAGAGAGCAAAGCTGTTTGAAGTTCCTTAGGTAAAAAAAAAAGGGATAACACACACTTGAGAGAGAGACAGACAGACACAACAGAAGCAGATCCAGAGAAGGAAGTGAAGGTTCAAAGCACAGGTCCTTCCCAACAACAATTACCTACCCTGCCCAGCAGATACCTCGATTTGTCTGTTTCCCCATATAAAAGGAATTATACAAAACATAGAAATTACAGTAGAGAACACTGTTGTTGTTGTTGTTAGATGTCAAGTCGAGTCTGACTCATAGTGACCCTATACAGCAGATCGAAATACTTTCCGATTCTGTGCTAGGCACACGATCTTATTTATGTTTAAGCCCATTGTTGCAGACATTGTGTCAATCCATGTAGTGGAGGGTTTTCCTTTTTTTTGTTGACCTGCCACTCTCCCAAATATGATGTCTTTCTCCAGAGATTGATCTCTCCTGACCACATGTCTAAAATATGTAAGAGGCAGTCTGGCCATTCTTGCTTCCAAGGAGCACTCTGGTTGCACTTCTTCTAGGACAGATCTGTTGGTTCTTTTGACAGTCCATGATATATTCAGTAGACGTCTCCAGAACCATAATTCAAAAGCATCTTTTCCTGTTTCCCTTGTTCAATGTCCAGCTTTCACAACCATATGATGTGACTGAAAATACCATAGCATGAGTCAGACTCACCTTTGTGTTCAATGTGACATCTTTACTTTTTAATACTTTAAAGAGATCTTTTGCCACAGCCACAACACAGGGTGTTGATTATAGAGTCAAGCCAAGGAAAATCTTGGACAACCTCAATCTTTTCTCCATTTATTGTGAAGTTGCATACTGACCCAGTCTTAAGGATTTTTGTTTTGTTGGTGTTTAGTCGCAACCCATACTGAAGGCTATGATCTTTGATCTTCATCAGTAAATATTTTAAATCCTGTTCACTTTCAGCAAGCAGAGTTGTGTCATCTGCATAACGCAGGTTGTTCATGAGTCTTCCTCCAATTCTGATGCCACCTTCTTCCTCAGAAAGTCCAGCTTCTCAGATTATTTGCTCAGCAAATAAATTGAAGAGATATGGTGAAAGCATACAGCCCTGATGCACATCTTCCTCAACTTTAAACCAGGCGGTTTCCTTGTTCTATTTGAACAACTGCCTCCTGGTTCATGTACAGATTCCTCATGAGTACAATTAGGTTCTTGGGTATTCCCATTTTCTGAAGTGTTATCCATAATTTTTTATGATCCACACAGTTAAATGCCTTTGCATAGTCAATAAAATGTGGATAGACATCTTTGTGATATTTTCTGCTTTCAGCTAATAATATCCACCTGACATCGGCAATGATGTCCCTGGTTCCCTGCCCTCTTCGGAATCCCACTTGATTTTCCGGTAATTCCCTGTCTATATACTGCTGCAGTCACTTTTGAATCTTTAGTAAAATTTTGCTTGTGTGCGATATTAATGATATTGTCCAATAGTTTCTGCATTCAGTTGGATCTCCTTTTTTGGGAATGGGCACAAATACGGATCTCTTCCAGTCAGTTGGCGAGGTAACTGTTTTCCAAATCTGTTGGCATAAACATGTTAACACCTCCAGTGCTGCATCTGGTTGTTGAAACATCTTTATTGGTATTCTATCAGTTCCTGGAGCCTTGTGTTTTGCTAGTTCTTTCAAGGCAGCTTCCACTTTGTCCTTCAATACCGTTGGTTCTTCTTCATATGCAACCTCTTGGAATGGTTGGTCATCTACCAATTCTTTTCTGTATAATGACTCTGTATATTCCTTCCATCTTCTTTTGATGTTTCCTGCATTGTCTAATATTTTTCCTGGAGAATCACTATTGCCATCTGAGGCTTGAATTTTTTCTTTTCTTCTTTAAGCTTGAGAAACACAGAGCGTGTTCTTCCCTTTTGGTTTTCTGCCTCCAGCTCTTTGCCCACGTCATTATATTAGTTTTTGTCTTCTGGAGCTTCCTTTTGAAATCTTCTGTTTACAGCCTTAACTTCATCATGTCTTCCATTTACATTAGCTGCCTGACATTCAAGGGTAAGTTCCAGAGTATTTTTTGACATATAATTTGGTCTTTTCTTTTTTCTTGTCTTTTTATAACCTTTTGCTTTCTTTTTGAAAGCAAAATGATATCTTTTATGTCATGCCACAACTCTTCTGGTCTCCTATCATTTGTGTCTAATGCATTAAACCTATTCTTGAGGTGGCCTCCGAACTGAGGTGGGATATACTCAAGGTCATACCTTGGCTCTCATACACTTGTTCTAATTTTCTTCAGCTTCAGTTTGACCTTGCATATGAGAAGTTGATGGTCTGATCCACAGTCAGCACCTGGTCTTGTTTTGACATTTGATATAAAGTTTTCCATCATCTCTTTCCACATATATAGTCAATTTGGTTCCTGTATGTTCCATCTAGTGAAGTCCATGTGTATAGTCACCATTTACATTGTTGGAAAAATGTATTTGCAATGAAAAGGTCATTGGTCTGACAAAATTCTATCATGCGATCTCCCGCATCGTTTCTGTCACCAAGACCATATTTTCCAACTACTGAGCCTTCTTTTTTGTTTCCAACCTTTACATTCCAGTTGCCAGTAATTATCAGTATGTCCTGATTGCATGTTTGATCTATTTCAGAATGGAAAAGCTGGTAGAAATTTTCCCTGTTTTCATTTGTAGCCTTAGTGGTGGGTACATAAATTTGAATAATAGTCATATTACCTGGCCTTCCTTGGAGACAAATGGTTGTTATTCTATCACTGACCACATTGTATTTCAGGAGAGATCTTGAGATGTCTTTTTTGATGATGAATGCAACCCCGTTTCTCTTTAGTTTGCCATTCCCAGCATAGTAGACCATATGATTATCTGACTCAAAATGGCCCAGGCCAGTCCATTTTAGCTCACTGGTGCCTGGGGCTTTACTTCATTTCCATCATCAAGGTAGATATAGAGAATATAGGCTAAGTTTATTAAAGATATAGATCATAAAGAGAGGACCCCTTCAAGAGAGGAGCATGGGCGGTAGCAAAGGTTACCGCTGCCTAGCACCAAGGTCACATTGTCTTTTATAGTGGGGGAGGAAGGAAACATTGTACACCTGAGGCCTGTGCCCACGAGGGGTTAATGGATTTCCAGTGTCTTCAAAGGACTTGGTTCAGAGGTAGGCATTTCAAAAGGTTACAAATTTAGGCAGCTACTGGTCTTGATGGGCTGGGGTGTAGCTCAGTTGGTAAAGTGCTGCTCTGCACTCTCTGAGGCCTAGGTTCAGTCCCCAACACTGCATGTATGGGAAAAGGACATAGCAATCTACTTCCAGACCAATCCTGAAATAATCAGCCATCGAAAACCCTACAAGGGTAGCTATGAGTCGGACGCCACTGGAGGGCACCTAACAACAACAACACAACAACAACAACAACAACAATGGGTCTTGGTAAGGGAGCAGAATTCTCACACAGTCTTGTCATCCTTCCTGGGTGAACATAGAAGTGAGGAGTGATTCTAATTCTGCTTCCTCCAGGAAGTGTGCTGTTTGCCAGGGGATTAACTATCAGGCAGGCCATGACCTCCAGACCAAAGTCTCTGTCCCACAGGAGGCTCACCTTGATGTTTATATCACAGGTGGCTGGGTAGCACTTGGCTAGGCTGGGGTGGCTGGCCATAAGGCCCTCCATTCCCTGTCTTTCTGCCTATTGCCCTCCAACAGTGTAACCTGGGCTCTGAGGTAACTGCCATCATTTCTACTTTTGCTGTTTCTTACAGCCACTCTCTAAGTCAAGCTTATATGAACTCAGCCTCCAGCATTCCACTGACACTGTGGTGTCAGTTCCTGTCAGATCTCAGAAGCTAAGCAGGCTCAGGCCTTGTTAGTATTTGGATGGGAGATCACCTGGGAACACCAGGTACTGTAGTCTTGGGAGAAGGGCCTGGAAGCCCACTCCCCAAAAAAAATTAGCCATTGAAAACCCTATGAATAGCAGAGAAGCAGTGCCGTAGTCCTGGGCAGAGCACAGTGTTGGGGAGTGTTTTGTCTGTTGTACATAGGGTTGCTATGAGTTGGACCCCGACTCCACAGCACCTAACAACAACCACCACATGCAATCAGTGAGGAATAGGGCTCTGCCTTTTAAAGGAAATATTAAAGGATTCAAGGACATATTTAAACCATACTGAGGAAGCCTGTGGCCCTAGGGATTTTTAGCAGCTATTCTGCAGTCGAAAAGAGGAGTCAGTTTTTAGAAGGATACACAAAAACCGGGCCCTTAAAGCCACTGTAGGCCCTAAGCCGGGCCTACTTTGAAATGTTCCAGTTCCATGATAAACCCTCATTACAGGCCACCCAGGGTGAGCCGGGATTTCTAATGCATGGAAGCAAATGCATCCTGATTCTGTAGGAATGAAGGTGGCAGCGTGGAGAGTTAGGAGGCTCATCCACCTACGGTGTATTACACGGGCCATCCCATGCTCCCAGCAGCGGGTCCAAGACACTGACGTTGGCTCCCAGGGCTGCCCTGTGCACAGGGGCCAGCAGGCTCTTACATAAGAACCAGCCTCGAGTGCCCTGCACCTGAGGGGACACTCCGTTAACGAGGAACTCTTCGTCACACACCTGGCATGTCCTCATTTTGTTTCCCAGGGAGAAAACTCAAACACTAGGGTTCTGAGATGGAAACCAGCTTCCTCCAGACCCCTCAGGTGGGCCCCAGCTACGAGACTGGTGCATTCATTCAGGCCTTAGTGAGTCCCCAACAGGTGGTTCCTGATGTGCCTTCCTATGTCTTCAACCTCTGTAGGGCACTGCCTAGAGAGGTAGTTTGCCCCAAGGCCTATTTAGGCCCCTTGGAGGTCTGAGGCTTGTTCCCTGGGCAATCACCTTTGCCCTACATCCGGGAACTCAGGGTTGTCGAGCTCCCAAAGATGGCGCTGGCGTCCAATCCCTCACATCAGACTCCTTGACACCAATTGGCTGTTTCCAAACCACCGAACGGCTCCTGATTGGACCCTTTGGGAACCATCCCTGATTGGCTACCTTTAAAAAACCAAATTTGCATATCCCCCTGATTGACCGAGACCCGTATGGGGTGACTGCCTCTGACTGGTCCCCGGCTAGCCCCTGGAGAGTATATAAGGGCATTACACGGAGCAATCTGGGTCCATTCCATCGACTGGGACAGACAAGGAAACAATAAAGAGCTGTTGGAGCACAGCACTTGGAATCGGCGTCTTCACTGGGAAGAAAGAAGCAAGAAGCCGCCATGGGCATAAGCCTCTGAGCCTGCCTTTCTCAAGGCTTCTCAGAGCAGCCATGAGCATAAGCCTCCTTTCCGGGCGGTGCGGCTCTTGGGTGCTCGGCTCCCCCTCACCAGACAACAGGTTTTTGGCGGCTGGTTCCAGCTCACAGTTGGAGCAAGTCCAGCAGCAGGGCGATGCCCTACAAACCTCCTACTCAGCCAGTGAGGCACCAGTGTGCAGCGCGGAAAAGGTGAAAATGTTTACGGGTCTGATGAATACGCAGTTGAGTTCCATAACTACCACCGACCAGCTGTGAAGCCTTTAGCAAACCCCAGTTTCTTCATCCACGCATGGAAAAACTAACACCCACCCCCACAGGACTATTGAGAAAACAGAGATTTTTATCAGTTGGGACCAAATTTGGGCACATAAAGCGAAAACCCAAATCACTGGTTTAGAGAAGATGGAAGTATAGTCTCTTTTGCACATCGGGAGTTCAAACCTGGACAGTCCAGGGCTGCCCTGTTGGTCCTATCAGAATTCCATGCCTTCCATGCACCCCCAAGGCTACTTTATGGTCCAAGACGCTGCCAGAACTCCCACCATATTGTTGGCCAGAGGAGGAAGAAGAAGAGAGATGAGGGAATCCAAAGGGACCCTTCCTGCCGCCCACTCCACTCAAGCAGCCTTCCCTGAAGCTCCAAGTAAGTCCATTTGCATCTCATTGGCCGGAACTTAACCACCTGGCTGCACCTGGGGGCTGGAGGAGGGGGGTTATGTATATGGCAATGTACCCAGCAGGCCATCCTGGCTGCAGTAAGTTAGGCCAAGTAGGGAAAGGATGGGAGAGAAGCCTGGTTGAACCAAATTCTTCATTTCATCCAGCTTCACCAAGAGTAAAGCTGGTAATCTGACCTGTCAATACATGTGAACTATCGCTTAACCACTCCAGAGCTCACAGGCACAGAAATGGGCCTGGACCCTCAGAAACCCCAGCATCTAGCAGAGTGATGGATGGTTGGTACTTCCATTTTTGTGATAGTCTCTGTTGGCAGTTCTCAGTATTCTCTGGGAAAGACCCTCAAACACAAAGGTGGGCAGCAACCAACCGTCCTCCCTGGAGGAGACGTTTCTACCTGAATAGAGCCCAAACTGAGCCAATTATGGTGTCTTCCAGAACTTTCTGAAGTTCTCCCTGGAGGGAGGAAGCCGATGGAGAGAATAAAGCCAGAGCCAAACAAATCCAGAAAAAGATTGTAGGAAGCCCATTGGTCTCGGAAAGACCTTCATTCCTGTTCCACACACCTCAGAGGCCCACATGCACCCCTGGCTTTCTGTGTCCCCAGCTCCACCTAGTTTTCTTTCACTTGCCATAAAAAACTGTGGTTACTCCAGGAGACTTTCCATTTCCAACACGGAAGAGCTTCCATATTTATACCATTTTTAATTATGGAAGAGTATTAGTCTTCCTTCAGTAAGAAGTGGCAGAAATCGCTGGGCATGGTGGCGCAAGCCTGTAATCCCAGCGGCTCGGGAGGCGGAGGCAGGAGAATCACAAGTTTAAGACCAGAAGCAGTCTGAGAAACTTAGCGAGACTCTATCTCAAAAAAAAAAATAAAAATAAAAGTAAAAAAATGGGCTGGGGGTGCAGCTCAGTGGTCCAGCACTTGCAGAGCATGCAGGCGCAAGGTCCTGGGTTCAACCCGCAGTACCACAAAAATAAATAAATAAATAAATAAATAAATAAATAAATAAATAAGTGGCAGAAATCTAGCTGAAACTGGCTGAAACAAAAATATATAGAGAAATAATAACTCATTGACATAAATTTGAAAAGTTCAAAAGTAAAAGCTGGCAAACCACTGGAAATTCAGGGCTCCAGTGAACCTCAAGCAACTCCTGACTCCCAGCAGCTTCTACTGGGGAGAGGCGGAAGGACCACCCTCTCTTGCATTCACAGATCTCACAGAGGAACTCTGATTGGTCAGCCTGAGTCACATGCCCACCTGTTACTCCAATCACAGTGGACAGGGGCCCGGGTACCTGATAGGCTAGGCCTTCATCACAGGCCCAGGGTCCTGCAGTCAGGGACCAACAGCACGCTACGGTTGGTTGGTGCTTCCAGAACCACACAAGATGGGAAAAGTCTCCAAACAGAAAGATGCTGACTGCAGCCATAATAATAAAGTTTTATGTTGTGAAACAAACAAGGGTTTTGGAGCCAGCTGGACTTGAGTTCAAATTCTTGTTCAACCACTGAGTGGTTGGTCACGTGACCTTGGACAACTCACTTGAGTTACATGAAACTTAATTTTTCTTCAGTCTTCAAAATGGAAATAATCATACCTACCTTTCTGGATTGTTGCAAGGATTCATTAAGACAATAAAGCACTTAGGAAAGTCACCAGTTCCCAAAGTGGCCCACCCAACCTCACTGCCCTGGACACCACTTTCTGTGGCTTAGCCTAGGGTATGGGCACCATGCCTGAAAATTGTTTCTTTCTCTGTTTGTTTTCTCAGGCCCAGCTCCAGGCATTTCACGGTGTCACACTGCCCCCACCCAACCCCCCTCCCTCCTCCAAGGCTGTTTCTTCCATGTGGTCATCCTAACCCCATTCCAAAAGGTTAAAGACTTGGGGGAAGGAGGAGGACCTAGAGATGCCTGGGGCCGAACCCACCCTGGAGAAGGAACTAAAGGTCATGCATTTTCTAATCTTAGGTAGCAGAATGTGAGAGTTTTAAAACCTTTTATTATTATTACGTTGATGCCCAGTTCTTTCTGCCATCCTTTTCTTCCTTCCTTTGCCTTAGAAGGATCATGTGGCCATTTGAGGCCAGACAGCCCTTCCTAAGAAAGGAATGAAACATGCCCTCCCTGTCCAAGCTAGGAATTGTATAATTATATGGCCGGGGATTCATGACTATTGAATGCACCATGTCCTAGAGGAAAGGAAGGGGACCTTGTTTTGGGAACAGTTTGTTTTGGGAACTCTTTATTTATTCTCCTCTCTCTTTTCTTTTTTCTTTCTTTCTTTCTTTCTTTTTTTTTCAGGTGGGGGCTCACTGTGCTCCCCAAGCTGGCCCTAAACTCCTGGATTCACGGGATCCTCCCCCTCAGCCTCCTGAGTACCCAAGACTACAGATGTGAGCCACTGTGCTTGCTGAGAATGTTTCTTTGGATGAATCCTGTTCCATTCTTTTGGGCCAGAAAGAGTGAAATGAAGGAAAATGGAGTTGACAGTTGATAGAAATTTGGGGACTGGGGTAAATCTTGGCTGGGGAAGGGAAAAGTCAGGACCAGAAGCTGTCAATCAGTTGTACTAGGATTTTATCTGAGGAGCTGCAATTTGGGAGCCAGAACAAATCATCACAGGAGCTGCAGCTGGGGACACACAGAGCAAACTTTGTCAACATATCACAAAATAGTAAAAATCCTTTCTCGGGGCAGCTTCTCGTGGACTTGACAACAGACGTGTGTGACAGAGGCTGGGTGGGACTGTGTGACTCTGGGGCTACGTGACTGCCAGAAGGCAATAGAATGTGTGTTGTTGTAGTTGTTAGGTGCCGTCAAGTTGGTGTCTGACTCATAGTGACCCAACGTACAACAGGTGAAGCACTATTGTCAGTGCTTCTCTGCTATTCATAGGGTTTTCAATGGTGGATTGATTTTTGGGTGTGGGTTGCCAGGTCCTTCTCCCAAGCCTCCAGCACCTGGTGTTCCCAGGCAGTCTCCCATCCAAGTACTCACCAGGCCTGACCCTGCTTTGTTTCCAAGATCTGACAGGATCGGAGGCCACAGTGCTAGGGCTGCAGGCCAAATGTATTTACTTGGTCAAAATGCCCACAGACAGGAGTCTAATAACATCTTGATATGCACCCGAGGCCCTGAGCACAACAGGCTCATCTGTCCAGACACCTGCAGTCAGAAGGTGACCAAAGTTCACCTATGGCAGCAGCTGGAGTCGAGCAGAAGTCCTGCTTCCTAACAGCCTCTCGACTCCATTCCCAAATGCTCTTTCCGTGTGACGTCCTCCGTGGTTTTTCCTTAGTTTTCACACAGCCGGAGGCCCAGAGCCCTGGGCCAAGCACTGCTGTCAGCTGGGGCACCCCAGGGCATCCTATGAGAACCTACTTTTACAGCCTCCCCACGGGACGATCCCAAGCCTGAGCCCATCTTCACCCAGCCGCCATGTGCCACAACTCCTGGCTCCCCCAAGACCCCAGGACCCCTGCAAGTCCAGAGAAGGCCCCACGCCTCAGTTTGAGAAGTGAAAGAGCAGCGTAGGATGTGGAGAGAAGCCACCGCAGCCTCCCCTCTCCAGCACTACCTTGTCTACTGAGGCGGTCCTGTGCCCCACCCCACCTAGCAGCCCTCACTGCCTGGCCGGCCGGTCAGGACCTCCAGGAGCCCCGCATTTGTATTTTTCACAGCTGCCCCGGCTCGGTGCAAACATTAAAACACTAAAAATTGGCTGTAAAGTTTTTGAAAAGCTATTTATCATTTTTCTCTTGAAACCATTTTGCTAGGAGTGACTGCTTTATTTATTTATCTTCCGCAGTACGGGAAGGTTGAACCCGGGGCTTCACACAGAGTTACAAGTCCTCTACCACTGGCTGCACCCGCAATCCATTTGTTATTGTTCATCTTGAGTTTATCTGGATAAATTACACAGGCTGCCCCTGGCTTCAAGCTCAAGATCCTCCTGTCTTGGAAAAGTTTCTATCTTAAACAGAAATGGAACCCAAGGACATATAGAAAAATACTATATAGTAAAAGATAGAGAAGACTTGGATGGGAAACTTAGATAGGAAGGGGGGAGGGGGGAAACATAGAGGAGGGTAAGGGGTAACCTATATGAATAATGCTTATCAAATTGCATATATGAAAATTGTCACAACGAAAAG
>VMDO01010639.1:0-19285 GCA_007922755.1 Pedetes capensis | reverse complement strand
CTCCTGTCTCTCCCTCTGGAATCACTGGGATTCCAGGCGTGAGCCACCGCACCCCTGGCAAAGCTCTTGGTTTTCTTAAAGAGCTGGTTGGGCTTGGGAGAAGGTGGCTCCTTCCTGTGCCTCCCCTGCCTCTTCTCTGTCCTAGGCGCTCTGGTGCGTCTGTTCCAACTTCACTCCATGTTCGTTGTTGTTAGGTGCCATCAAGTTGGGGCTGACTCACAGCGATCCTCCTCGGGTTATCAATGGCTGATTGTTCCAGGATTGGTTTGGGAGTGGATTGCCATGTCCTTCTCCCGCTTCTGTGGTGCTGGGGATTGAACCAGAAGGCCTCAGAGAGTGTAGAGTGGTACTCTGCCAACTGAACTAAACCCCAGTCCACTTCACTCCATGTACACCCCTAGTTATCCCTACTTTCTTCCCCTATTCTTGCCTGGTTCTTCCCCACTCTCACCCCAGTAGGACCACCTTATTTCATTAACCCTTTTCTGTTTGTATCTCAGTTTTTTTTGTTTGTTTGTTTTGTTTTTTTTTTTGCAGTACTGGGGGTTGAACTCAGGGCCTCTCACCTGCACGCTTTGCAAGGACCACTGAGCTGTGCCCCCAGCCCTTTCTTTCTTTCTTTTTTTTTTTTACTTTTTGAGACAGGGTCTCACTAAGTTATGCAGACTACCTCTGGTCTCAAACTTGAGATCTTCCTGCCTTTGCCTCCCAAACTGCTGGGATTACAGGCATGCACCACCGTGCCTGGCATTGTATCTCAGTCTTGTAATATGGCTTTGAAGCTGGCATTATTATCCACAATTTATGATGGAGAAACTGAGGCCCGGGGAGGAGAAGGGTCTTACCAACACAGCCCCTCAGAGCAAAGCCAGGGCCAGAATCCAACTTCTGTGAATTCCAGTTCTGTGTGTCAGGATTATGCAGTGACTAATAGCCTGAAAGTAGTAAATTCCTGAATCAACAGGAGAGATTGAAAATGAGACTTTCCCACATACTGTGTGGTCTTCCCACATCCTATGAAGTCTGTTCCCATTCTTCATAGAATAGTTGCAAAAATGCAGATAAGGACAAATGAAAAATTGAATCCAGATCCAGTCTTGACTTGGCTAATATTTGAGTACCACGAAGAATGTGAGTCTATTACATATGCCATGTGGTAATGTCCTGTGATGCAAAATTTTCTTTCGTCTTCTCTAAGATAACTTTAAATGGCAGTACAGTAGTCCATGGCAAGGATAGGCCATGTATTTATTTATTTTCTTGCAGTACTGAGGTTTGAACTCAGGGTCTTGTGCATGCTAGGCAAGTGCTGAAACACTGATCCACATGCCCAGCCTCTTTTTCATTTTTTATTTTGAGACAGGGTCTCGCTAAACTGTGCAGGCTAACTCTGGACTCAAACTTGAGAATCTCCTGCCTCCACCCCCATACTCATTGAGATTACAGGCATGAACCACTGCACCCAGTGAGTAACTATTTTAAATCGAAATTAGGAATTCTCAAAAAATGGGAGAAGGAAAAAAAAACTAGCCCACAGAGTCTTTCAAATGTAATGAAATTTTTATGAAGACTGAATTTAACAATTAATGAGGTTGATAAAATGTTACAGTTGGACATTTGATTAAGAATGTATTGATATCCAAGCCAGGCACAGTGGCCCACACCTTTAATCCCAGCGACTCAGGAGGTGGAGACAGGAGGATGGAAAGTTTGAGGCCAGAGGTAGTGCCTCATTTAGTGAGACCTTGTCTCAAAATACAAAGCGAAAAATGGGCTGGGGGGTATGACTCAGTAGCAGAGCAATCGCCAAAAAAAAAAAAAAAAAAAAAAAAAAAAATCATGCACAAGGCCCTGGGTTCAGCTCCCCAGTGCCACAGAGGGAGAGAGAGAGAGAGAGAACATTGATCACCATTTGGCAGGGTTCTTATCGGGCCAATCCTTATTTCCGAGCTGTCATATCCACATGGGTCCCTGGGAGTCCTCAGGCAGCTCATAAGGCCCTCTCTATTGTCCTCACACCCATACTCCACAAGGAGAACCCTCCACTTTGGCCGGCCCATGGAGGCAGAGCTCAGCTCCAAGTGCAAAAGAGGATGGAGCAAGTCAGATCAGGGGCGCAGAAGCAATGTCATGTCACGTGTGAGAAAGGACTTCCTTACTGCATCAGGGAGCCGGGTGCTAGAGCTGCCGAGGGCACAGAGGCCTGAGACCAGCTATTCTCTGG
Organism: Pedetes capensis; assembly: GCA_007922755.1. Lineage (NCBI taxonomy): Eukaryota > Metazoa > Chordata > Mammalia > Rodentia > Pedetidae > Pedetes > Pedetes capensis. The sequence continues at coordinate 17,061 of VMDO01010639.1, read as the reverse complement.
GATTGGCATGAGGGTGGATATGGGGTGGAAGGGAAGGGCCACCTTCCCTGATTTTCACAGCAGCCACGCTGATTTTGGGACTGAGACCTCAGCGTTCCAGGCAGGTGGCATGGGGAACAGGCCGGTGAGACGTTTCCGCATGGCCCAAGAATCATGCTCCCTGGGGAGGACATGAGAGGCTGACAATGGGCCACAGGTACACAGGACCCAGCCTCCCCTCAGAACTAGAGGATGAGGCAGGAACTCAGAGAAATGCCACTTTGTCCTTGCTCCTGTCTCTCTCAGATATCCAGGCATGCATGTCCCAACTGGCAGCTGCTTTACCCACCGGCCTCTGCCGGAGTCGCTGCAATTAAACATCGCGCCACTAGGTGGCACCAAAGGCCACGACACTAGCGAAGGGCTCGGACGCCTCGAGTCGGCCAGGAAGGCGGACTTGGAAAGCAGAGGAACCCAGGACGAATCGGGGCCCTGCAGAGGGACCGGGAAGGAAAGGGGCAGCCGGGCGCAGGCCAGAGGGGACTTCCTTGCCCTACATCGTCTGCCCTGTCCGAACTCGCAGTGGAAGCTAAAGGGTCCCAGAGCGGACCCCGGCATCGCAAGCTCCCATTTACCAAATGAGGAGCCGGAGGCCCCGAAGGAGGGTCGCTGGACAGGACGGAGCCACGGCCCCCGCCGCCGCCCAACAGCTCCGTCTCCTCCATCTCCGGCCGCTGGGGAGGGTGCGCGAGGAAGGCGGCCCCTCCAGACAGGGCGACCCTGGGAGCGCACGGCTGACTGCGCGGGCGCCCGCGCTGCCGTCGCCTCCAGCCCTGGCGGGACCTGGCCAGTGAGGAGCGCGGCGCAGCCCCGCGCTTCGCCGAGCAAAGGCGGCTGAGCCGGAGCCACAAAGCCGCGGAGCGCGCGCGAGCCCAGCTGCAGGTGGAGAGGGCGGGGCTCGGGCCCGGAGGCTTCCGCATTGGACAAGGGGGTTGCTGGGGTTCCCGGATTGGCTGGCGAGGAGGGGGCGGGGCTGGGACGGCGGCGGGGCTGAGAGGCGGACTTGAAGGAAAGGGGAGAGGTGGGGAACAGGTGCAGGTAAGGCTGGCTCGCCTGAGCTTGGGGCGTGGCTGCCGAGCTCATCTGGCATCTGGGGTAGGACTGGCTGCGTGGTCCCCAGGCGCATGGGCCCATGGCCCCAGGTGCATTGCGGGCACCAAGCCTCAGGATCCCTCGGGTATGATGTGCTCCCCTCTGCACCACCGTACGCCTCCCGACCTCGGGTTCCGCAGTGAGGACCCCTGGACAATCTGAATCCAGGACTCTGGCCTGCTCCTCCCCTGCCTCTCGCTGACCCCCAACCGCAGAACGAGGTTTCCGGCCCTCTTCCAATCCCGCCATGCCCTCCCCTACCCTCATCTTCCTCTTAAAACTGTCGCTCTCCAGGGTCCAGGTCACAGCCTAGCACAGAGCCCCTACTCTCTGCAGCTGTCCTTTTACCTCTCACGGTGGAGGGGGCTTGGGCACGGGCCACCTGGCACCTATTATGTGCGGGACCTGAGTCAGCCACTGGAGATAGAGCTGTGCTGTGGTTTAATTGGGTCCCCAAAGTTCCTGTGTTGGAAAGTTAATCCCCAGTGCAACCGTGTTGGGAGGTGGGACCTTTAAGAGGTGATTAGGTCATGGTGGCTCCGCCCTCGACATGGATTCCAGCTGCCCTCACGGGAGTGCACGATTCTCCAGAGAATGGGTTAGAAAAGAGAGTCTGGCCCCTCCTGCTCCAACACCTGCTGTCTTGCCCTCACCTTGCACCATGCCAGGGTGCAGCAAGAAGACGCCACCTGTGGGCCCCTCGGCCTTGGACTTCCCAGCCTCCAGAATCGTAGGAAGTAAATCTGCCCTGCACCCCATCAAGTATGAGGTTATAGCAGCACAAAATGGACTGAGGCATCCCAGGAGCCAAACACACAAGGTCTCAGGATTATCACTACCCAGGTTTCACACCAAATTACAGGAGGAAGAGAAAGGGAGCAAGAACTTGAGGAAACTGACAGGTGATCCCCAAGAAGGTGGGGGGGATAAGAGGTAGGGTAAGGACATTTGCATAAAAGTGTTAAGATTACAGTCCTCACACCTGTAAAAATTGAAAATGGTCAATTGTCAATGTTAAGTAGAAAAAAATGTCCCTTTGTTGCCTTCTCACTACAGCAGGGTTCTGTTTCAAACAACTACCAACCCAGAGGTGATTTATGCTTGGGCAGAGGAGAAGAAACAAGTTGAATCTATGCAAGAATCAGCCACAAGTTTTCCTTAAATGGCAAACTTTCCTTGAAATCTCAAGGAAGAAATTACCTCCGCAGACACACGAAGCTCACCAGTGTCCTGTCAGGACAGTACTGCTGGTGTCCACTAGAGGGCAGCAGAAAATGGGAGCTGAAGAGCCCTAGGCTGGTTCTCGCTGCCAGGGAGGGAGGAAGGGGCCTGACAAAGACAATGTCCATTAGTAGTGCACATGTATTGATAATAGTTCATATGTTCTGACTGTAGGCCAGCCGTCCTTCTAAATGATTTATAAGAAAATTGAACCAGGCGCGGTGGCGCACGTCTGTCATTCCAACGACTCGGGAGTCAGGAGGATCATGTGCTCAATGTGTAACATAGGGAGATCTTGACTCAAAAAAGTTAAAATGGGCTGGGGGTGGAGGCCAGAGGTACAGCACTTGCAAAGTATGTGTGAGGCCCTGGGTTCGTCTCCCAAGTACAAAAAGAAACCCATCACCACCTCACTTGATCCTCCCACCAGCCCTGCAAGGTGGATACAGTTGCCTTAACTCCATTCCTCAGATGAGAACACCAAGGGAACAGAGAGGTTGAGTGACCTGTCTAAGGTCACACAGCCAGTAGGGAATAAATCTAAGATATGAACCTGGAGTAGAGGTGCATTCCTAACCCTACGCAGTTCTTCCTGTGAGGAAGGATGGGGGATGGACAGAGGGAAGGCAGTGGGGACCACAGACATAATCCCAGTGGGTGTTTTAAGGCCAGTTCCAGTAGCAGACACCAAAGGCTTCTAGCTGACCAGGCAGATAAGGCCAGGAACTCTGAGCTCCTCTCACACCTGTCTGCACCGGCTGCTGGACCTGCCCTCCAGGGCCCTGGCAACTGCCACGGTGCCACAGCCTTTCTGGCTTGAATGTGTGAAGCTGCCTTCGCCCAACCTCTCCCTCTCCCTCTCCCTCACCTGTCTGGGATCCCCACAGCAGTCAAGAGGGATAGGCAGCAGCCGTGACCTCTGCCAAGAAGCTGGGGTCTGAGGAAGAGGAGAGGGTGGGGGATCCTGTCCAGTGTAACCCTAGGAGGGCTCTCGGGCCCGGGCCCCAGCCTACCCTGGTTTGAGTTTTTGTTTCCCCCATTTGACAAATGTTTACTGAGCCACTGCCATGCACCAGCACCGTGCTAATCTTAAGAGTGACAAAGGGGACTTTCTGGGTGACCTTGAATAAGCTGTTTACTCACCCTGCCCTTGGTGAGTTCCTCTTCTGTAGCCAAGAGGCTGGAGAGACCAGAGGTTCTAACCTTGGGGCTGAGGTCCCCTGAACTTGCACGTCTGTGTGTCCGGGTGCATCTTCCCAGAGCACCTTGCTCTGTCTCATTTCGACTGAACTTTGTGCCGGGTCACCTCTCGTGGGGTCCTGTCCCAGGTAGTGTAGAAGGCCTTTACCCACCAGGTTCCCCTCTGAAGCCGGCTGGGCCCCGAGCCCTCCCACTGCGGCCAGGCGGGGAGAGGTACCAGAAGGTGGCACGCTGCCCGCACCATCTGGGAGAGAAGAGGCTAGACCCTCTGGGCCCAGCTCCCCATGAGCCCTGCCAAGGCCCCCCATACCTGCCTGGCTCTCTGAGAGCCCTCAGCCCTGGCCTGCAAAAGGGTCTCCCTCACCAGCCCAGGGCCCACAGGTCCCTGCCATGGCCTGACCTGTGTCCTCACGAGAGCCCTCAGTGAAGACAAGGAAAAGGAGCAGGGGCCAGAGCCAGCATGGTGGCAGGTGTTGGAAGCAGGTGATCAGCCCTCCCTAGACAGCACCTGCGTTCCCTCTCCTCGGCCCTACTGAGTCCCGACCAGGTGCCAAGCCTGCTGGAAGGGTCAGAGGGTCAGGGGTGAGTCAGCAGGGGCTGAACACTCTCCCACAGCCAGCTCTCTAGCCTGGGCTGAGGGACTCTCGCCCATTGTTGTTGTTGTTAGGTGCTGTCAAGTCAGTATCCGACTCATAGCGACCCTGAGTACAACAAGTGAAACACTATTGTCAGTGCTTCTCTGCTGTTCATAGGGTTTTCAATGGCAGATTGATTTTTGGGAGGGGGTTGCCAGGTCCTACTCCCACTCGCCCATTACTGTGGTGTAAATATCCCTGCTGTGGCAGGTAGGAAGCCCCAGGGTGAGGTCACTAACTCGGAGTTGGTTCATACCATCAGAGAACGTCACCACCACACACAAGAGGCACAAGCCTAGGAGCACACAGGATAATAAGGTATGGTAAATCAGGAAATGACAATTTTCTAGTGTGTATTTGTTTTTTTAAACAAACTGTATTTAATGGTAAGTTTATGTAATGTAATTATTAACAATGGCTGTGGTTAGCAACCAGCTCACAGATCCTTAAAAACTTAACTCAGCTCCCACACCGGGACAGGCTGGCTCCAGCCCCCTGCTGGGAACAGAGTGTGGTCTTTGCTCTCTGTGGGAGACAGGCCCATCCAGGGGGCAGTGGTCAGTGAGGGACAGAGGGATGCACTGGGGCCACGAGAACCTGAGGAGATGCTGACTCTGCCTGGAGGCCAGGGAAGGCTTCCTGGAGGAGGTGATCCCATGGAATTGAGGGAGGAGTAGGTGCCCCACAGAGGGGAAGCAGGGAGGGCCAGGAGGGGAGGAAGTGCTTGGTGTGGACCAGCAGCTAGGACTGAGTGGCTCCACCTGTCTGACAGGATGGCCAAGTTCAGCTCTAGGATCTGCCATTGATGCTGCTCCTTGGCCCAAGTCCCCTCCCTGCCCCAGGCTTCTGTGACACTGGGGCCACGAGGCAGATGAGGTGTCTAGAGCCCCCAGAGGCCTGTGGCAGGGCCCCATGAGTGGAGGCAAAGCCCATGATGGGTGTGTGGCCCACAGGGACCCCCCAAAACCCAGTCTCCTTCCTCCCCTCCCTTCGCCTCGCCCCCAGGTGATCCCGGTTGGTAACTATAATTATAGTCATTTCTAGAAGGCTTTGCCGCCTCTCCTAATTACCACGCTGTGTAATTCCAATTACGTATCTCGGTAACCATCTGAGGAGCCCCTTCCCGGGGCCAGCCTGTCATCTGCAGCCCCCATGCCGGTCAGAATGTGGTGGGAGGCTGGCAGGTACTGCAGGGGCCCCCTTGGCTGCTCCCTCCATGCCGGCCAGGAAGGAAGCCCTGGAGCCTGGGCCGGCCCCCAGCGGGCATGGGCTGAAGAGCTGAGCAAAGCCCCTCAGGAAGAGGGCTTGAGGCTCGAGAGGGGATGGGGGCTCCTTCTGGCCAAGTGGAGGAAGAACACAGGGCCCCCCAGCGTGCAGAGCCTCAGGCCTATCGCCACCCACCACAAGAGTGGCCCTAGCCCTGCTTCACACCCCTGCTGTGGCCGGAGGGCACTGAGAGGTCCTCACTCAAGACTGGCCTCCCTCTGTGCCATCCCTACCCACAGGTCTCACCTCAGCACTGGCCCCTCACTGGTCCTCCCTGGGCAGGTGCCTGGACCCCCAATCTGTGCCTGGTCCCCCTGCAAAACCAGTTTCTAGGGGCTTCTCCCTGCACACGCCCCAAGGGTCCCCACAGTCAGTCCTGGGCACTGAATGCACAGCCCCCTCTGGCTCTAACCCAGCCCCAACCACGGCCTCCAGTCCTGCCTCCCCAGGCCCATCACACCAGGCGTGAATCCAATCCCACATCATCCTCTGCTCCACCCCACCCGGGTCCCCTTCATCCAGCCTCCGCAGCCTCAGCACCCCTCGCTCTTTCTCCCATGCATATCCAAGGATCATCTCTCGGTTCCCAGTCACCCAGCCACCACCTCAGGCCTCCATCCTTTGTTAAGGGTCTGCAGGGCCAAGTGCCAGGGATGCAATTCAGTGATAAAGCCCTTGCCCACAATGCACAAGGCTCTGGGTTCAATCCTCAGAGCTGATACACATGCGCGCGCGCGCACACACACACACACACACGTACATAGATGCCATGTGTGGTAGTGCACGTCTGTAATCCCAGCGACCGCGAGTCTGACACAGGAGGATCACCAGTTCTAGGCCAGAGGCAGCCAGCATAACTTACCAAGACCCTGATTCAAAATAAAAAATAGAAAATGGGCTGGAGGTATAGCCCAGTGGTACAGCACTTGCAAAGTATGTGGGAGGCCCTAAGTTCAGCCCCTGTGTACCACAAAAAAAAAAAAGTCTGCAAGGCCTGCACTTGATCTCCCACCTGAGTCCAACCCCTCTCACGTGCCCCAAGAGGCAGCGTAGCAAGGAGGTTCGACACATAGCTCCAGGGGGCCCATTCCCTGCTCCTCCACCCACTAGCTGTGTGGCCTTGGGCAAGCTATTTAACCTCTCTGTTTCATTGTCTTAATAATAGTACTTATTTCTCTGGGGTGCCTGGGAGCAGTTATGAATGAATTCAGAGTGGCCAATCAGGAGTTGGAAGTAAGGAGATATGAATCAGGAAGATATGAGACGCTGAGTGTTCAACTCAGGCTTGTCAATGCTCCCCCGAGATGCGTGGAGACCCGTCAGCGTACAGTCCAGAGTCTCTAGTCACCTTTGCACCTTAGGTGGTGCCCAGGAGATGGCTGCAGAGGCTGAGAGCCCATCCTGGCCTGGGCAGGGGACTGGGGGGCTCTGCCCTACATGGATGCTGGGACCAGTAAGTGGGTGGGCCTTGCCCAGCAGGGTCCTCTCCTGTCGCCAGACACCAGGCCTTTCTTACCACGCTCGCCTGGGCAGCAAGCCCACTGATGCTGGCCTGGCCCCACAGGCTGGGTCTCCAGAAAGGCACGCAGGCCCCTGTGGTCCAGCTTCTTGCTGCCAGCCTCCGCAGCTCCTCCCTGCTCTCCTCTGACCCACATCCGCTTCCCACAGCGCTTTCACAACCCATCATTAGTGTGTTTAATCCTCACAACAGCCCTGGGAGGTGAGGGTTATTATCCCATTTCACAGAGGGCAAACCGAGCAAGGCTATGGTCTCATCATGTACCCACTGGCATCTGGCCCACAGTGGTAAACGCAGGCGCAGGAGGAGGATGAGGGGCTGCTACTTAACTCAGAGCAGAGCCAGGCAGGTGGGGAGCGTCTGGGATTCCCGGAGGCAGCTCAGAACGGAGGGGATGGGGAGGCTGGACAGGGTGCAGAGAGGTGGAGGGCAAGGAAAGCAGGGGCTCCCAACGTTGGGGGGCTGAAAAACAGCAAGGAGAGAGAAGTGGGGAGACTGGACTTGGGGTGTGGAAGCAACTGAGGGGCTCCAAATCTGACATCTGGTAGAAGCCTCGAATCACTCTCTTCGTAGTACAGATGGAGAAACTGAGGCCCAGGCAGGAACAGAAATTTGCCTAAGGCTCAGCCTGCCCAGGGTTGGGGCCGTGGGGCACAGGCAGGTCTGCAGGTGCACCCAGCCTGGCTTTGGGGAGCTCCAAGGAACCAGCCCCAACTGGCCTACAGCTGGCACCAGGCTGACCAGCAGGGACAGGTGGAAACGTCTCTCCCCTGGGCCTCTCTGGGTGGCCAGTAGGGGGCAGTGCTGCCCAGGGAGTGGCAGTTCCCAGGCTCCCCACCCCTGCCTCAGGCCATCCCAGGGTCCCAGGGCAGAATCAGGTGTGGGGGCACAGACAGGGCTCCTGGAGGTGGAAAGATGCCCAGGCCCATCTGATGCCAGTCTCTTCTAACCTTGGCACGGGAGAAAATACGTGCTTTCTCCCTCCTTCCACATCTAGCAGCTGAGAGGTCTGCAGATGCGCCCAGCTCAACCTAAACTGCCCTTTGAGGCAGAGATGGGCTGGAGAGGAGAATGCGTCCCAGGTCACCTCCCTGCACGACAGCTGCCTTGCACAGGGAACCAGACCCTAGGATGAACTCCAGAGGTCCTAGCCACATGTCCTCCTTGGGTTCTGGGATTGTCCCTTACAGAAATCATGCTCTGGGGGTGGAGGATGGCTCAGGAGCTGTGGCAAGAGAGCTGGACACCCTTCCTACTGTCCTACAGGGAGGGGACAGAACTTCCCCCAAGACAGCCAGGGAAGGGGGTCAGGGGCCTTGAGGTAGAGATGAGCCACTGGGGCCTTCAGGAGAGACCTGGGGTGCAGGGCAACTGGCAACAGGGGAGGAGACACCCTGTCACCATGTCAGCTCTAAGCTCCTTCCAGCGGTGAAGGTTTGTATTCTACAACCAATCTCCCGGAGACTGGTTCCGGCAGGAACCGGTCTGTGACCGAGTGCTCCTTTCAAATCCCAGAGGTCCAGCATCTCAGGACAAAAGTCCCAGGGAAGCAGGTAATCCAGGATGAGAGGGACTGGGGACATTAGAGAACCCCAGGCCACCAGACCCCCACAGCCTGCCGCCCAGACAGTTGACTTGCCCAGAGGCCGGGAGTCCCACGTGGTGCTGCTCCACAGGGCCGAGTTCCTCAACCTCAGCCTGGCCATGCCCCAGGGAGGGTGGACCAGGCATCTCCAAGGGGTCCCTTGCAGCGCCACCCCCTTGGGTCCCATGATGCCACAATGTCCAAGTCCAGGCAGTGTCTGTGAGAAAACCCCATGAGGACCGGGGGTCTCACCATTAACCCTGCCCAGAGTGCAGAGTGGCCAGGGCCGGGGAATCACAGCAGAGGCCCTGCAGGGGAAGAGAAGGGCCAGGAAAATGGAGACGGGCCACGTGGGGGGTGGGGCAGCATCCAGGCAGGTTCTCAGCTGGGGCTACACACAGGGGCTGGTGACTCAAGGACCAACCAAGGGGCACTTCCTCCAGAGCCTGCAGAAACCAGACAGAGGCAGGTCAGGCACTTCTGTGAATCAGCGGCTGTCGCTGGGACCCTTCCGCCACCTCCCACTGACGTTTGAGTCAGGCCCGCGCCCTGCTGCTCAATTTCATAGTCTAAACACCCCACCCAACCACATCACCACCATCCTGGTTCAACCACCATCATTCCCAGCCTGGAGCCCTCTGGGCTGTGCACTGCCCAGATGGCCCCAGGCCCCCTCCACTGCAGCCCTAGCTTTCCGGAAGCCCCTCCACTCACCTTGCTCACCTCAGGGCCTTTGCTTCTGCTCTTCCTTCTGCCTGAGACTCCCCTCTCACCCCCACTTTGCCTAGTTAGCGCCTGCTTACTCATCCTTCAGGTTTCGATCCCTTTCACCCCTCTGGGAAGCCTTCCCTGGCCTCCCAACTCCACAAAACCCCCATGACATCTGCTCCGGGCGCCATGTGCCTCTCCTGGCAGCTCCGATCAGAGTTTAGTTGCACAGTAAGCAATGAGGGCCCCCAGCCACCCACCACACACTAGGTTTTGAGCTCCAGGACAGCAGGGACCAGAGCCTGGTCTAGTTTGTCCCCAGCATCTCCGCAGCACGTGGCACAGTGGTGGGCACAGAGTAGGCACTGAATAAACCTCATGGAATGAAAAGGTTCCCAGCAGGCTGAAGTCCTGCCGTGACCCTGCAGCCCCTCTCCTCCAGCCCACCGCACCCAGCCCCAGCTCCTGTCTGTGACCTCATCCACAGCCCTTGGAACTTCCTAATGGCTGGACGCTGTGGTGGGGACGGGACACACAGTCCAAGGTCAAGGCATGTCTCAAGACTCCTGTATATTCTTCCCCATATACGGAGATAACCAATTGTTCTGGCCCAGTGACTCAGATGAAGCCAGGCCCCTAGGACCCAGCCCCAGACCGGAGGAGGTTTCCTCCCCGATCTTACAACTGGCTGCTGTTCCAGACTCATGGCCTGTGGCTCTCAGAGACCATCCAACCTCCCCCTAGAAACCAGATGCCCAGAGAGGGTCAGGGCGCAGCCCAAGGTCACACAGCACAGCTGCCACACAGCCTCATCAAGGATCCAGGGCGCAGACTCCTGCTTAGGGTTCTCCCCGTGCTATAATAAATGAGACTATTTTTAGGAAGCTAATTAGCAAGTCAAATATGGCTCCTGCTAATAATAATACCACCTTTATGCTTTTCAGAGTCTCTGTATCACCTCATTTGCTCCTGCAACAAGGGAGTGGCAGAGGCAGACAGGCGGGTAGGGATCTCGTCAGGAAGGGGTAGTCCCTAGGGAGGAGGTGGCTGGCTCTCAGTGAGCCCGGCCTCCCTGCTTCTCTGGGCCAGGCCTGGCTCTAGTCCCAAGTCAGTCTTGTCATGGGCCCTGGGCCTCAGATGCACTGGACACGGAGTGTCCACTCATGTTTTTACCCCTGCAAATCCCTCAGCATGTAGCAGGAAAGGTCCCCGAGGGGAGCCTGGACCCCTAACTCCCCATCAGAGTGGAGGGCAGCTTCATCCGAGGAGGCTCTGGGGTCGGGTCCAGCCCCTCGCCCCTCAGCCCCTCTCCCGCCCGATCCTCCCTGCCTTGCAGAGGCTCCTCGGACACCTGGATGCACCAGATGGGGCCGGATGGAAGCAAACAAGAGGTCAGATCCTCAACTGCTTCCTGCACCCTTCCCAGAGGAGCCGCACGCTTCCTGCTGGGATGCAGCTGGGCTGTTCCTTCAGGGAAATAGGTGGGGCCGAGGATGGACAGAGCCCCCACTGCTTAGATGAGCCACAGAGGCACAGCCACAGGCCAGAGCGCTGTGAGCCCCTCACTTCTTGCAAGACCCAGCACCGAGCCCCAACGGGGGCCGTGCCAAGGAAGGTGATGGGGTATGATCAGGCGGGTCCCGCGGCCAGTTCCCCGCGGCCTTGACTCACAGGATGAGGCCACGTTGTGGAAGGCCCTTTGCTCTGATGCAGACTGAGCTCTGTGAGGTCGGAAGGCTCTCCAGAGATGGGCACCGTGGGGATCCAAGGCTGTGAAGAGGGAGGAAGGCTCTGAGACAGGCCAGCAGGAGCAATGGGTGCAACAGAGGGCCCAGATTCCCCCTGCAAGTGAGCCCTGCCGGGTGTCCCACCCCACCATGGCGCCAGCTGGCAGGGAAGAGTCAGAGCTCGCTGTCTGCTGCGCATCTGGCGTGACTGGGCCCCAGGCTGGTAGCTGGCCTCCATCCTAGAGTCTCTTTGCTGACCGATAGGTCAGGCTCCTGGTCCTCGTTTGGCCAGTGGGGAGGGAAATGAGGGCTGGGACATCCTGGTGAAGCGGGGAGGGACCACACTGGGGGACAGAGTGAGCCTGTGCCTGAGACCCCCCCAGGAATAGCAGGTGGCTCTCCCACATCCATCCCTGGTAAGGTGGGGCAGCACCCTCCCAGGGGAGCCGTGGTGGCCAAGGACGGAAGCCACACCAAGCAAGGGGCAGCAGGATGCTGTCCCGGCAAGAACAAGGCCACCTTGCTGGGTGCAGTGGCACATACCTGTAATCCCAGTGGCTTGGGAGGCGGAGGCAGGAGGATCGCAAGCTCGAGACCAGGGTCAGTCTGCGTAACTTAGCGAGACCCTGTCTCAAAAAGTAAAAAAAAAAAAAAATGGGCTGGGGGTGCACCTCAGTGGTCCAGCACTTGCAGAGCATGCAGGTGCAAGGCCCTGGGTTCAACTCCCAGTACCACAAAAAAAAAAAAAAAGAAAAAGAAAAGAAAAGAAAAAAGAGAACAAGGCCACCGGTGGGCAAAGAAAGAAGAGGTGGCACCTGGGCCACTAGGCTGCGTGGCTGAGGGAGGGGCACAAGCCTGTCTGTCCCCCTAAGGGTGCAGGCTAGCCTGCTCCTGAGGGTCCTGCTGTAAGGGCACAGTTCTGGGCCCATGCCTTCTTCCCCGAGTCCTTGTCGCACTCCCCAGGGGACAGGGCCTTCCTCTCCTAATGGAAAAGCCTCTTAATTGTCTCCCAACCCTGGTGGCAGGGTGGCTCTGCATCCCCACGCCACCCCTCAGCCATCCCTGCCATCCCCCTAGGGTGGGCAGGAGGACCCTACCATCGCAGGGGAGCCCAGAAGGGGCCGGGCTGAGCCCCGAGGTGGGCAGTTCCGACTGGAGGATCTGGAGATGCTGGAATTGTGTCCTGCCGGGGAGGAGCTCAGGAGCAGGGCCTGGGAGGCAGGACAGATGCCTGTCACCCTGTCACACGCATCAGGGAAGGAGCTGCAGGGTGGCAGAGGTTGGGAGCCTCGGGGAAGCTGCAGCTTTTCAGCTGAGTGAGCGAGAAGCACAGGCTAACGTGGGCTCAGTGCCCCACTTTCCAGGCCCACGCAGGAAGGCCTGCCCCCTGCCCGAGGGCCTGGCACGGAGCGTCCACACAGCCAGGCTGGGCAGGGAAGCCACATGGGGCTGGGCCCAGGGTCCCAGGCTGGTGGGGATGGGTGGCTGCCGTCCCTCTGCTTGTCCCCAGGGAGGAAAGCCGCACACTGGGAGGAAGGACGGGCCGGCTGGAGAGAAGCCAGGGTGTCGGGGTGAGGGAAGGCCAGCTGCCTCGACCGTGGGTTCAGCAAGGCCCGGTGAGCAGGCCCCTGGCCCAGCGGCACTCCAGGGTGCCTCCAGTGTGGGGTGCAGGCAGGGTCAGGCCGTCCACTGCAGGGTGGGACCAGCTGGCCATGCCCTTAGGCCCAACCTAGTAGGGTCCTGGTCTGATGTCACCCTCTAGAGCAGCCGCTCTGGCCATGCTGGGGCCATCCTCACCCCCCCACCAACACCCGCGAAAAGTCCAGGAGCCAAGGAGGCCTGCCCACCTGAGGCCCGTTACCTCCACTCCAAATGTAAGACCGAATTCTCTGTCCACATCACCCTAAATGGCAGTTTGCGGTCTGTACGGGCCTTAGCCCAGGATGGCAGGGGATTGGCGTTCCTGGGTACAAGGACGGCCAGGCGAAGGGCCTGAGGCAGTGACCTGCACTGGCTGAGGCTGGGCCAGGGCAGAGGCTGGGGTCGGCTCCCCAAGGCTGCCTCGTTCTGAAGCTGAACCTCAGGAGTCCAAGGTTTCTAAAGGGAGCCGGGAGGGCAGATTTGTCTATGTGGGAGGACAGAACACATTCTATTTAGCAGTTTGTTGGCTTGATTTATAGCTTTTCAATATCTAGGCATATGGCCTGGGGGCTTTCCATTTTTAATCCTGCCAGGGCCGGCCAAGGTGAGAGGTGGGCGTCTCAGAGGACCAGCCCCGCCCCACCCAGCACTCGGCACACCCTGGGGAAGGGCTGGGAAGAGGCTCCCCACCAAGCAGCGCACAGCTAAAGCTGGGCTGAGTGGGGACAGCAAATGACCGATCCACACAAGTGCTGACCAGCTCCCAACGCCAGCGGCAGGCACAGGCTCCCCACAGGCCGAGTCCTGGGGCACCAGGTGAGCCAGGGCACCCCAGAGAGCAGCTGCTACTGGGGTCTGAAGCCGGGAAAGCCACGTCGACATTGAGCCCACTGCTCGGCATGTCACAGACACTGACAGGGTCCTGGTGCTGTCCTGCCTCGGCTCTATCTGCCTGCTTTTGAGGTCCACCCACCTGCACGTCCAGCTGGGGTCCTCTGTCCCTTATTTGGGCTCCTTCTGGTGGCTGAGACTTCTTCCCACTGTTACCCACGCCCGTACCCCTTGCCCAGGAGGACGCTACCCAGCGCCCCGACCCGCCCAGCCTCACCTCTTTCCCAAGGGCCCCTCTGACTGATCACCATGCTGCAGCTGCAGCCAGGACAAGCACCCCAGCTTCAGCTCTGGGTACGGCTGCCCCCTCAGAGCCTCACAGACCCCCTCCCTGGTTCAAATCCCCCACAACCTCCTCCTCCCTGGAGGGTTGCCCACAAGCGTCCCTGTGTTCTGAGCTGTTTCGTTTCTAAAATGCAGATAATGCAATCTCCTTGTGAAGACGTTAGATGAGATAAAGTCCACACACCCAAGCCCAGCTGTGCCGGGAAGGCCGCAGGACGGCAGCCGTCACCTCCAGCCCTTCATGGGCCAGCAAGAGACATCCCCGAGCTGCTCTATGAGCCCGAGAACTCGGCAGATGCAACCGGGCAACCGGGCACCTGTCCCACTGAGGCACACAGACACCAACGCCAGGAGCCAGTGGGGGAGAGGCTGCGGAGGACAGAAATGAAGCCAGGAGGGCCTCAGCAAGGTGACAGCTGAGCAAAGCCCGAAGACCTGAGGGGATGAGAGTGGCATTTGGGGGAAGAAACCTCCGCAGCGGGGGAGCTGCAAGTCCTGGGTCCCTGAGGAGGGACGGAGCCTTTCAGGTTCTAGGAAGCACCCAGCCCTGCTCTGAGCGTGGCCTCCCACCTGTTCTCACCGCCCCCTCCCACTGCCCCACCTGGCTGCCCTGAGGATGCTGGGAGGGGAGGGAAGAGGGGCCTCATGGGCACCCTAGGATTTGAACTCCGACCCCAGGAACATCTTTGGAGGACGTGTGGGGCCAGAAGAGGTTTCCAGCTTTTGCTTCCCTATCTTTCATTTGCCCCTGTGTGGCCTCCTGGGAAGGTCCCCGCTGCTGGCTCCTGGGCACCAGGACCAGATGGAGAATGAGGCTGAGGGTGTGGCCCCTGCCTGCGGGGAGCCAAAGGTGCACCCAGGGGGAGTGGGACACATGTCCATTCCTGAGGGACACCTGTCTCGTCTCAGAGGAAGGAGCCCATGACCTTCAAAGCAAGAATGAGGAAACCAGGGCGTGGGACCTTGCAGGAAGTACCCACGGTCAGAGGAGGTGGCACTGTCGTCTAGGGCTTCAGTGACAGGGACAGGAGCTCCAGGTGTGCAGGAAGCCAGCATCATGCTAGGTGGGGAGAGCAAACACTGACGCGGCCACGTCAGCACGTGAGCAGCCCTGGGCCGCGACATAATGGCCTCAAATGCCACCCCAGGTGTGCACCTTCAACAGACTCACCACGCCCCGGCCCCCACGGGGAGCCCCGCATTGCCACCTCTGTGGGGCTGTGTGAGGATCCCCCAGGTGAGAGATGACCCGCTCCTCTGTGTGCAGGGGCCACCTGTCCCCAGGTTGGATCCTTTTCCCTGGTGTGAAAGGTACTTCCTGCTTTCGGAGAAGAGGAAGTAGGTAGGTTCTTGGGAAACCTGAGGTCTGCCCCAGGCGCGTGTCTGTGTCTGATGAGTCAGCTGGACCTAGAAAGGTCTGTCAAAGCCTGGTTCTCCCTCCTGGTCCCACACACCCCACCCTGACTCCAGGCATCGGCTTCCTCTCAGCACTTTGGGGGGGCCCTGGACAGGGGATGGGCTCTTGAAGGTAGGGATGGGGTGGTGGGCATTTCCAGCCAGGGGGGTCCACAGGCAGACACCCCAACCTCTCTTTCCAGTGCTCTCTTAATGCCCACAGGCTTCCCTGTGTCTGCATCTTTGCTAAGACCATTTCCCACCCCACCCACAGTCAACATTGGCCTCAGTGCCGCCCCTGGAAGCCTGCTCCTCTTTTCCACAGTCTCCTCCCCACAGTGGGACCACCGGGGATCTGAAGAACCGACAGCAGGCTGCCATGGCCTTGGTGGGTGCTGTGTGGAAGGCCCCCTCTGCTCCCCTCTGCCCTCCTCTGCTCTGACCACGGTCCCCTCCGTATCCACCTTAGCCTCCACTCTCCAAACCACCTAAGGCCTCGGGAGCCCAGGGAAGCCGGAGGAGTCGCCTCAGGCCCTGGTGTCCCAGCCTGGCCCCAGGGAACCCTTATCCTGCCTGTTTCCGCCCACACCTCAGCCTCCCCTCCCTCCTGCTGCTGCCTCCCAGCACCATCCTGAGGTAGCTGCCTCCCAACACCCCTCAACCTGCACCACCAGCGTCGGCCTCAGCTCCGAAAGCTTGGGCTCCATTCATGCCTCCATCACCCTCCGCAGCCTCCTCTACCCCTGGGACCTGACTGCACCCCTGCACCCGACTCTGACCCACTGGCAGCTCTCTCCTCTTTGCCCTCCCTGCTCCACAGAGGCCCGGCCAGAGTCCCACTCCCTCCCTGACTGCCGCACCCTTTTAGGCTCTCCTTCCTCCCTCCCAGGCCTCCCTCAAAGGCCCCCGGCCCCCAGCGCTCTGTGCTGGCCTTTCTCCTCTGGCTCCCCTCCCCAGCCTGCCTCTGCCTCTGCAGCCTCCAGGCCTCAGCTCCCTCAGACTGGTAGACCACGTGCCTGGTGGACACCACCTCCAGGAGGGCCCTGCAAACCTGCCCTGCCTACTCTTCCTCTCATCCTCCGCCTGGCGGCTCAAGGGCACATCCCGTGTAAGTCATCCAGTGCCTTGCGCCTGGCCATCTCCACCCACCGACACAGCCCTTGGCCGTTTGAAGTCTAACACATCTCAGAGACTCCAGCTGGGGGCTCCCCAGCATCCCAGCCTCTCCCTACCCTCCCGGCTCTCCCTGGCTGCAGCCTAGCAGCTGTCTCCTTCCTGCTGCTCAGACCAAAAGCAGTGGAGGCATCCGGACCCCCTCTCCCTCTCCAGTCCACTGGCAGTGCTGCGGGTCTCATTTCCAAGGGCGCTCAGCATCTGACCCCCCCGCCACCACCCTGGGTGGAGCCGCCATGGCCTCTCATCTGGATGTCCCCCGCAGAGGCTCCAAATTGGGCTCCCCGCTCCCCATCTGGCCTCCTGTGCCCCCAGCTACCCCCAGCTCCGTGGCCAGAGGCCGCTGTGAAGATCTGCCCTTAGGCCAAGCCTCCTTCCAGCTTACTCGTCTCCAGGGCTTCCTGCGTCCCTGACCACATCTTTTGCCTTCTTCCTTTCCCGCCCTCTGCAGCAACTTGCGTCCCCTAGGCCTCCCCTGTCCTAGCAGTCAGCACACGTGCCGCTGGGCTGCAGGACTGCCCAGTCCAGGGGCTCACATTTGCATGGGGGTTGGCATTATCCCCACTTGGGGACCGGGAAGGAAGCATCGCCTGCCCTCAGACAGAGTGGAGGAGAAACAGTCACAGCCCTGCTTGCGGATGCTCAAGCCAGGAGGGGCCCCCACCTCTTCCACTCCCATCTCAC
>VMDO01010638.1:48101-70917 GCA_007922755.1 Pedetes capensis | reverse complement strand
GAATAGAACAAGGAAACACTGTGTGGTTTAAAGTTGAGAAAGGTGTGTGTCAGGGCTGTATACTTTCACCCTATCTCTTCAATTTATACGCTGAGCAAATAATCCGAGAAGCTGGACTTTATGAGGAAGAACGTGGCATCAAGATTGGAGGAAGACTCATTAACAACCTGCATTATGCAGATGACACCACTTTGCTTGCTGAAAATGAAGAGGATTTAAAACACTTACTGATGAAGATCAAAGATCATATCCTTCAATATGGGTTACGACTAAACATCAACAAAACAAAAATCCTTAGGACTGGGTCAGCACGCAACTTCACATTAAATGGAGAAAAGATTGAGGTTGTCCAAGATTTTACTTTGCTTGGCTCTATAATCAACACCCGTGGAAGCAGCAGTCAAGAAATCCAAAGACCCATTGCTCTAGGAAAAGCTGTGGCAAAAGATCTAAAGAGTATTGAAAAGCAAAGATGTCACATTGAAGATGAAGGTGCGTCTGACTCATGCCATGGTATTTTCAGTGGCATCATAGGTTGTGAAAGCTGGACATTGAACAAGAGAGACAGAAAAAGAATTGATGCTTTTGAATTGTGGTGCTGGAGACGTCTATTGAATATACCATGGACTGCCAAAAGAGTGCTCCTTGGAAGCAAAAATGGCCAAACTGCGTCTTACATATTTCGGACATGGAGTCAGGAGAGAACAATCCCTGGAGAAGGACATCATGTTTGGAAGAGTGGCAGGTCAACGCAAAATAGGAAAACCCTCCACCAGATGGATTGACACAGTGCCTGCAACAATGGGCTTAAACATAAATAAGATTGTTTGCCTGGCACAGAATCGGCAAGTGTTTCGATCTGCTGTACATAGGGTCGCTATGAGTCGGACTCAACTCGACGGCACCTAACAACAACAACAACAAGTTACACAGACTGCCTATGGTCTTGAACTTCTGATCCTCCTACCTCTGCCTCCCAAACCGCTGAAATTACAGGCGTGCGCCACCGGGCCCAGCTGGCTTTGCTGTGTTTCCTTATTTTTACTTTTTGCTGTTTCTATTTTTTCCATGGTTTTGTTTTGTTTTGTTTTGGTTTTGTTTGGTTTTGGTTTGGTTTGGTTTTTTGCCATTGAATGTTGGAGCCAAGACAGTGACTGAGACTCTCAGCCTGGACTCTGCTGCCAGAGTTCTCACCTTTGGATGACAAAACCAAAGAGATGGCAGCGAAGCCTCTAGTCTTCCTCCATTCCTGGAAATTGGAGCTTCAGGACACTTGCCCATCTTGGAGGCAAAACTGTAGCTGTATTCCTAATAGGAAGTGTTGGGGATTTCTAAAATAATATTTCCCAGCTAGGGTCCCTCATGACAACTTGAGGGGCTGACCCCTAGTTGACCCCAGGGCTCATCCCACTCACTCAAAACAGCCCCTCCCATCGAGTGAGCAAAGATGGCCCCTGGCCAGCTTGACCAGCCTCAACCACCATAATTTTGATTGGCTCCCCTCACAACTGTGCAGGTAATAACTGTCTCCACCTGGCAGTTATGTCTGTTTGCTCACTGTACCTGCCAGCTGTGTGCCCCGATTGGCTGAACCCCACCATGTGATCCTTCCAGGACCCTATAAAAGCAGGGCTCCTGGACCCCTACTCCTGTAGCACCACCGATCCTGACCTCTCTGACCATCTCCTGAACCTCATCACCTGGACCAGCGCTCCCTACTCCTGCAAGACCATCTAGCAAGCCTGCGAGATCAAGCCCAGGGGCCCCGAAGAGCCAAGAGCCGAAGGCATCTAGCAAGCCACGAAGAGCCTCCCAACTCCTCCCACCCTTGGGAAGGAGGGAGGTAAAGAAGGCGAGCAGGGAGAGTCAAGACCATCGGACCTCAACTGAACACCAGCGGCTGTGGCTGTGCCTTTAAGGCTGAGCTGTACCAGCACTTAGCCTGCAGCATTCTATGCTGCAGGCATAGAGCCAGCACTTAAAGGGGTAGAGCCTTGCTCTATAGGGGCTGCCTGCTCCTTGCTCTCCATAAAGGGAGCACCCCAATAAACCTTCCCTGTCCTTCTCCAACCATCTGAGGTCTCCCGAGGTCCTTCTTTCCTGACACCGGTCACGTGTTTATGTTGAGGGTTTGGCCCTAACTTTAGCCGGGCTAGAGTCAAAAACCCCAACAAGGAAGCATTGCCTTCTGTCCAGGCTCTTCCTAGACAATACAGGCTGTCTCTAAGAGGAGCTGCTGCTGTGCAGGGAGAAGCCTCCCCCGGCCTGGCCATGCACAGTCTCCTTCTGCCTGGGGAGCCTCTGGAAGGTTCCCAGACCCTTGCTGGGGCGCAGCTTCTAGAACAGCTGTTACTAGAGAACCCAGACCTCCTAGACCTCTGACATCTGTTTATTGTGTCCTATTTAATCTTTTACCTTGTTTCCTCCAGAAGTGGAGACTTCTGGCTCCCAGATAGCCCGACTCTTTCACTTTTCACTCACTGCCTGTGTCTGCCTGAACTCTGCCCCAGCCTTACAAAGTTTTGTTTTGTTTTGTTTTGTTCTAAATGAAATGTATTATTTTTTATTGTTGTTTTTTAAAGAGTCATATGGGCAAGTGTCCACAGTTCAGGCCATATCTTGGCCATCAATCCCCTTGGCTAGAAACTCAGAAGATAATTTTATAATTATGTCAAAGATCATGGAGTTTTTAATGTCCGTCTTAATCTTTTCCTGAGTATGCATACAAAGTGCTCTCAGATTTCTTATAAATTACTTCACAGTAAATAACAGGCATGCTGGAGTCCTAGGTGTCACAATGAGTATCAGGTGAAGTGTCTTACACAGTAGCTAGATTTTCCATAGGTGAGTAATGAGGAAAATTGATTTTTCTCTGCCTCTAAAGAGGAAGGAAGTCACCGTCCTCACTCATCCTGAAATAGTCTTCTTCAAAAGATAACTAGTCTGATTTCTTGCTCCATATGTAAAGAAAATATCTCCAGGATCCACATGGCCTCAGTGTGTCTATGTTTATGACCTAGGATACCTCTAATGTCTGTACTTTATACTGATGAAATAGCACTACTATCTTCTTGATACCTCAGGGCTTGACCCAAGGACCTAGTCTGTGATGTAAACATTTGGATCTCTCAGGTATATCCCTGAAAATTTATTATCATTTCAGATCAGAGCAACTAACTAGAAAATGGGTATGGGTCAATTCTTATGATTTGTGAAGAGTGTCAGGTGGCTGGGACTTTTCACAAGAAAACTGAGAAACCAAGGAAAGCTTTATTTCCCACCAAATACCCACAATTTTCTAATCATACCAAGGAGTGCCTGAAAATTGTGTCCAAAAATTCAGTTTTATCCAACAAGTTTTCGAGTTTATACTTTTCACAACTGTGAGTGAAATCCAGTTCCTGTGCTTAAGTTACACCAGTGCATATGATCAATTTGTTACAGGCCGGTGGAATCTGGAACTGTTCCTTACTCAGTTTCAGAGCAGGAGCATCATCATCACATATGTTGTTGTTGTTAGGTGCCAGTGAGTCGGGTTTGACTCATAGCGACCCTCATAGGGTTTTCAATGGCTGATTTTTTTGGGGATTGCTTTGGGAATGGATTGCCAGGTCTTTCTCCCATTTTCCCGGTGCTGGGGATCAAACTGAGAGCCTCGGAGAGTGCAGCATGCAACTCTACCAACTGAGCTAAATCCCAGCCCCTATCATCACATATAGGCAGGTTAAATATCTAATGGCAAGAGAAAATTCTAATTGTGCATATTAGCTTTTTGTTGCTGTGACAAAATACCTGAGGGAAATAATTTAAAAGGAAAGAAATTTTATTTTGACTCACAGTTTCAGAAGTTTCTGTCCATGGTCACTTGGTCCCATTGCTGTGGGTCTGTGGCAAGGCAGAACATTATGGCAGGCAGGGTGTGGTGGAACAAAGCTACTCACCTAATAGTGGCCAGGAAGCAAAGAGAGAGGAAGGGATTTGGAACAAGGTATACCTCTCAAGGACAATTCCCTACTTCCTCCAATTAGACGCCACCTTCTGTAGTTTCCACTACCTCCCAATAGTCGACTCATCAGTGGATTAATTCATTGGTAAAGTTAGTGCCCTCATGACCAATTACCTCTCAATAGTGCCATGAGCTAGGAACCAAGTCCTGAACACATGAGCCTTTGGGGGCATTTTATATAAACCTTTGTACCATAGATCCTGCCTCTGAACAACCCTCGGAAAATTGTTGCCTCACTAATGCCACACACAGCTGTCCTGGGGTCATGTGCTTTTAATGCGATCTTAGCTGCCCCGGCCCGCGGGGCTATTCAACAGGGACCTAGAGTAAGGGGCGAATGAATGGGAGAAAGAGACAAGAGACACGAAGGATGAGAGCAAGACAGGCTGTCTGATCAAACTCCAAAGTCTTTAATGTTGTGCTGTAGCTTAAATACACATGGAGGGAGACGGGAGGGGCAAGAAAGTCACAAGAGCCAGGTGATTCTTTAGAAGTCTTCAGCTCCTCCTGTAACCCTGACAACCACTTTCAGATGGTAATTTCAATTTAAAGGTCACAATGCCCTGTGGCTCAACATTTGCTATTTTCACCCCACCCTGCACCTTTTCATCAGGGTATCTTGTAAAAAGTTACTTATGGTCTTGGCTCCCGGCACTTAGCTACTCAGAGCCCTCTGCAATTTACAAATGTACTGCCCATAGAATAAAAAAGGCAGAAAAGTGATTAAGATAGTCTAGAAGTGCTTTGCTAAAAGTCCGGTGATGAATAAATGATAGAATTCAAATTCTAACCCCAATCTCTTGACTGCAAAACCAAAATCCTGTCCAGAAATTTTATGTAAGTTGATGTAAACCCTCATTAATATCAGTAATATAAGTTGTAATTGTTGTTAATCTCATTCTACTTCTTATGAAATTAAGATGTTGAAACTTCTTAAACCAGATAAGCTTAAGCTTAAGTGACTGTATAATTATATTTAGTTCTTGCCCTACGGCATAATGGCACTGCTTTTTTTTTTTTTTCCTCCTGTGCTTGATATTGAATCCATGATGGCATCAGTCTTTGTTTTTTAACAGGAATATTTTGTTGTTGCTGTTATTGGGTGCCCTAGAGTTGAGTTGGACTCATGGCAACTCTATGTACCACAGGATGAAATACTCGCTGACACTGTACCATGCGTAAAATCTTCTTTATGTTTGAGCTCATTGTTGCAGCCAGTGGGTTTCTTCTCATTTTGAGCAGTGCCACATCAACAAAAGGAGGTCACATGGGCTTGACTCCATTCCTGTCATTAAGGTAGACTCTACTTTGAGGAGGCAATTCTTCCGCAGTTGTATTTTGAACACCTTCCAACCTTCAGGGGCTCATTTTCTGGCACTGTATTTGTCAGTGCTTTTTTTACTATTCATAGGGTTTTCAATGGCTGATTGCTTTGGGAGTGGGCTGCCCAGTCCTTCTCCCTAGTCTGTCTTAGTTTGGAAGCTAATCTGAAACCATGGGTGGACCTGCTGGTGTCTGAAATACCGATGGCATAGCTATCAGCATCACATCAACATCTAAGCCCTCACAGCAGAACAAGCTGACAGACATGTGAGGGAAAGATACTTTAGAAACTTTTTATTATATGAATGCTTTAATGCAAAGTAAGACAAGTATCATTTAAGTTAAAGCTCCATTTAACTTAGGTGGCTAACCCCAAGAATTGCACAGCAGTTGATTTCCGCTATATAATGTCAATGCTACCCAAGGAACCACAAGCTGCACTATAGCTGCTCATTTCCTCCACTGCTCTTATGACCCCCAAGGGACACTCACATAAACATGAAACAAAATACAACCTCAATTAGCTGCACAGATGAATTCCTAATAGTTATAAATACTTTCTGACTTGGCTGTCTAACCAGTTACCTAAGGGACAACTGCAGGTGTTTGTTTCACAGTTGAAAGGACCTCTTGTTTACAGACTTTAGTGAAAGTACTGCAGTAGTGAGAAGTAGCAGTTTAAGAATGCATGTTCTGCAAATATTACCATGCATATACATTTCATATCTGTAAACACTAGAAATATATATTAGATTCCCAAAGTCCACAGGAATCCTGTCTGAAGAGTTTGAGCAGCTGCCAATAATTCACTTGCATTGTGCAGAGGTCAAAACATCTCTAATCCCCTTAGGGTTTAACAAAACTGGATTTATTGGCTTTCAGACTAGCAGCAGTGTCTTTTACTGCATGGTAGATAACATTCTTCACCTGTAATATACCTTTGCAATTGGTATGAGCCTGTGACAGATAACAGAATAATCCAGAAGCACCATTTAACGTGCTCTGGAGAAAGTAAAAATCTTCAGCCATTTTGAAAGAGCTATATAAGTAATGAGACTTATGAGAGTTTCCTGCTGGGATAAACATTGCGACTCTGAGAAACTGTATGATAGCCCAGACTTCAAGTCCATAGTCTGGATGAAGATGCTACCTTAGTGACTGGTCTAAGTACAAGCTCTAAGCATAAACAAGATCATGTTCTGCTGAGATTTCTTGACTTTCCCCTTCTCATGTCTTTTTAAAGAATTCTTTTTTATTAGTAATTTTTTAGTAAGTGTAAAAATTAATGGTTTTCATTATGACATTTCTATACATGCATATCATTGTACATTGCTCATGTTCATCTCCCCCATTACCCTCTCATATCCACCCCTGTTCCACTGATCCCCTTCCTCCCAACAAAGTTTCCTCCTTCTGCTTGCATGTTTTATGTGCGATATTATATTTAAACCTAGATTTAAGGAATTCTTATATGTTCTCCATACAATATACTAATATATGTTGCCTGAACTATCCTTGTTTCTCTTTTTCTTCAGTAAATTGCTTTACTGTACATTCATTGGTACCTCCACCTTGAATAGTTTCAAGGACTTCTTAGTCACACTGTCCTTTAGAAATTCCTACCTACACCATAACATGAGTTGAATCAGACATATGTAAGTAAAGACTTGTTGCTCCATATTTCCAATCTTCTGGAGTAATTAATCCATAAACATTATACATACTGGGACCCAGGTCTAGCATATCAAGTAGTTCTGCAGTCTAGAGACCAAATTCAGCCTGCATCTTACCTTGAATACTCAGTACTCAGGCAAAGGAATGGGAACAATTGACTCATCAAACCTGGAAGGCATCCTATCCCTACAATCTTCTGGTAGCTGATCTTTAGGTTTCAAGATCTTTATTTGCTTTTCATTTTCAAGTGATTTGGAACAACTTCAAATCCACGGTCTTCAACTGTGGCTTCTGATCATTTCATTGGCCCTCCAATTAACTATGTTGACTTCCTGGTTAATAAATTCTTTGCTGAAGGATTCAGGCTTCCAACATTCAGTGTTCAATTTCTGATGCATTCCAAACACCCTCCCTGGCTGCCCAGAACAAATTCCAGTTGCTCCTGTTCTTGAGATCTTACAAACACAGCGAGTAATTATCACAGAACCAGTTTTGAGGAGTTTTAGAATGTTGGACTTGTCGTCAGTACTTGAAGATTCTAAGATAAATCAGAGAATATATTTTCTATCAAAGACACAAATTGCCATCAGGGATTTTTGGTGTATTCTTGAGTCCAGTTCAGTCTTCATTTTCCTTGTTGACTTTCCTCCCATTAGGATACTAGCCAGTTTAAAGGAGATGTGCTGGCTAGACAGGCAGACTTCATACTGCTGGCTGGGTTGGAGGCTGCACCCCCCACCTAAGGCAGCTGCCTCCAACACTGAGGGTTTCTAATGGGGCACAGTACCAACAATAGGTTTTCATGTGTAGGCATCATGTTCTCTGGTTTATGTACTTGTTTTTTTATGCATCTCTGCCAAGAGAAAGTCTTAGAGGCAGCACTCAGTGATTTTTCTCCTTCATCTGGTAGCAACCTCTACACATTCCAAATTCACACTAAGTATATACCTAGAGCAAATTGAAGGCAGTCATGTCCCACACATCACACATTTCTAGAACCCCTTGAAAGCCCACTTCTTAGCAATCCTTTTTTTTTTTTAATAGTAGAGAGTATAGAATAGGTATATTAAAGATAGTACACCTTTAAGGAACAATTACAGGGAAAACTGAGGCACCTGGAAAAGCTTAGATAGATCTGCAAAGGAACTTGGAAAATCCTGCATTCCCTGGGTGACTCAGCATAAGGATATTTCTATTTCCAAGGGGGAAGATAGAGAAGCCAGAGATCAGGAGAGCTAAGCAGGCTTTTAGAAGAAAAGGTGTCTTGGATAGACAGAGAAACTGGTGGGTCAGAGAAAAAGGAGAGACGTGCACATGGTTGCTGAAAAGAAAACAGAGCAGAGGAGCAGAGAGAAAGATGGAGGATGAGGAAGGAATGGGAAAGAGAGTTCATAGCAACACTTGAATAGATGCTCTTACTGCATGGCTCAATAGTTGATATGGCTTCCTTTTCAGAAATCAACATTTGGCAGAGTGGTCTCCAATGTTGGCCAGATTGTACTTTGCTGTATTCAAATCAGTCCCCACCTTGTTTTTAGTTAAAAGCAATCATAAGCCAATTATTTCATTATTATTGCATATATTTTGACAAAGAGGAAGGACAGCAAAACTAACCAGGTTCTGAAAAACTAATGAATAAGAAAATAGGTTTCCCAGGGTCTATGTGAGAAAGCAGGATCACATGGCTCCCTTTTCTCTTTCTTCACTCACACCTCAAACTGTGACAAGTATGACTACACTGACATATCAGGTACATTAGGTTAGGAATACGTTAGAGAGCAAGAAACAAAATCTGACTAAATAAGAAGTCTAGAAATAGGTAGTTGTCAATGTTAGCCAACCATTAAAACATACCATCTGGAACCCAGACTTTCTCTTTGCTCCATCATCTTTAGCTATAAGATATTCAATCTGTCTTTCAATTTATGGTCTCAAGATAAACACTGAATTTTCCAGAAAGAAAAAAGAAAGACCACTTCTAGTACCTACTATTCCCAAAATGCTGAAATTTTCCAGAAGTTCTCAATAGACTATTTTCATATAATTCAATGGCCAAGACCAGGTCATTTGGCCACCCCTAACTTCAAACAAATTTAGAAGTCAAGTGTCAGGGAAAAAACAACAGGATTTTCTAAGCCTGATTATGATTCATCCACTGGAGTTGGGAAGATTGCCATCTATATTACTGTACGCCAAAATAAACCACCCCAATATCTTAGCCATATACAAGAACAAACAATTATTCCTCAGTTATGGGCATGTAGGTCATCTGTGACTGCTGGATTTGGTCAGGATTGACTGGGAATGGATCCAAGCTGTAGATATTTTCACCTGTGTCCCTCATATATCCTTATTCTGCCACTACTGGCCACTCAGCATTCTCTTCTCATGAAAAATGAGACATGTGCAGGAAGCCAGATAAAGTCACACAAATATACTTAGAATCTCTGTTCATGCCGTGACCAGTAATATTTCATTTGCAAAACAAACCATCTAGCCAAGTCAACCCACTGGGGCAGGGATATATAGTCTGCCTACTCTGGCAGAAAGTGCTGCAAAGTCATATGCCAAAAGGTGTAGGTGTGTAACTCATTACAGAGAAGGAATGAAGAATTGGAAACAAAAATCCAGTCTATCACCTCATTCTAAACAAGAATGAGGTCTTGTTGTTGGACAGTCATCCAATACAATCTTCCACATGCAAGTAATTGAAATAAGCCTTAGAATTGTAATTTTCTGGTTTAGTTGGCAGGAGGAAAAGGAAAAAGTGATGAAATGGTAGAGCTACAAATTCTTCCCTAGGCAGGAGTTTCTAGCCATAGCACTGATACTGAATTCAGTAGGGCAGAGATAGGTATATTTACCTCAGAAGTTGGGAGTTCTGAATCCTACTTCCTTTAACCATATGTGCTCCATGTTGAATATAAAGTAGTTTTTGAGGATGAAGGATATGAACCTTGAGGTGTAGCTCAGTGGTATAGAATTTGCCTAGCATGTGTGAGGCCCTACATTTAACCCCCTAGTACTACAATACAAAGAAATAAGCCTCAAGCATAGCATTTCCATAAATTCCCTAAACTTATGGAATTCTATAAAAATTTCCACACATTTTTTTAAAAGCAGACTTTCACATGCCTTCTGATTCTCCTATGTCACTTTTTAATAAGGTGATTTATAGGCTGGGGGTATAGATCAGTGGTGGCATATGTGCTGAGCATGCATGAGGCCCTTGGTTTGATCCCCAGCACCACATACACAAAAAAGGTAATTTACTTTGAATCAATAACCTTAGAGTTTCTCTACCTAAGAGGTAAACTGAGAGAAAGCAAAAGTGCCAATCACAGATCCCTCCAGAGGTGGGATATAATCTAAATGTGCCAAGACAGTGTTATTTTTAGTGAGAAACAGACTCCAAAATGTCTTCTGAAGGTCCTCTGTTCCTGGTGATCATATCCTTACGCAGTCTCCTTGCATATTGTTCCAGGGTTGGTCTCAGTAACTAATAATATACAACTGAAATGACAGTATGTCACTTCTGAGATTAGGTTGTAAAAGCCACTGCTGCCTCTGTCTTATGTACTCTCATCCTCTGGGTTTCTCTCAGATCACTCACTCTTGGGGAAACCAGTTGCCAGCAGATCCATGGACGGTCCAAGGTGGTAAGGAATTGAGGCTTTCACAGTAACATCCAAATGAATAAGCAAACTTGGAAGCAGATTCTGCAGTCCCAGTCACGCTTTCAGATTGCCTGCAATGCTATGAGAGATCCTGAGAAAAAGCAACCAGGCTAAGCCACTGTGGGTTCCTGACCCACAGGAACTACATGAGACCATAAATGATTGCCTAAGCTACTGAGCATTAGTGTAATTTATTATATAGAAATAGATAACTAAGGCCACCAGGAAAATATGGAATCAGCAGGCCTCGATTGGAAATGTTAACTCAACACATAGCCTTAGTGTGTGCCTCAGGGATCAGGAAGTTGCCACTGTAACATCTGACTCTCAGCATTTATAAAACTAGTGTCTAAATTCTGAAGGCTTATATAATGAAAAGCCAAAACTCAGTCAATGATCATACAGGCAAATAGCAATAGGTGAAGCAACAGGATTATGACTTCTGTATCACTTTGCCTTCCAAATTGCACACCTTAAATAACTAAATGGCAAAACTTGATTTGCATCTAGAACAATAGCTGCAAGAAAACCTGGGAAGTTCAACACAGTTTTAGCCGTCCAATTCCTGCACTACGGAAAAGCATCTTGTGTTAGTCAGCTTTCCACTCCTGTAACAAATAGCTGAGATCAATTTATAAAGCGTAAATATTTATTCTGGCTTTTGGTATTAGAAGTTTCAGTCCATGATTGAGCCAAGTTCTCCCTCCAAAGTTGACAATGGGCTGACAAATCTTATAACCAAGTTTTACTAGACTTACAAATAATATTAATTCCTATCTGTTGTGTGTTTGGATATAAAATGTCCCACACACTCATGTACTGGGAGCTTGGTTGCCAACTGATGGGCTTTGGGAAGTGATTACATCCTGAGGCCTCTGACCTAATCAGTGGCTTAATCCCTTGACAGATTGATAACATGAAAACATTATTGAGAGGTGGTGAAAAGTAGAAGGTGGGCCTAGTTGGAGGAAGTAAATCACAGACTGCCTGTCCTTGGTGGCTATATCTTGCCCTGCCCCCTTCCTGTAGTCCTCTTGTTTGCTTTTGGGCTACTATGATATAAATAGCTCTTCTTCACCACACATTCCTGCTGCCATTATATTCTTCCCAGGTACATAGGACTAAATGACCATAGACTGAGCCCTCAGGTACATAGGACTAAGCAACCATAGACTGAGCCCTCTGAAACTATGAGCCAAAATATATCCTTCCTCCCTTAAGTTGTTTCTGTAAAATGTTTCTTCACAGCAATGAGAAAAGTAACTAATACATAAAATATCCTAAAATACATTTTAAAAAATAAAGCAAACAAAAGCAAATACAAAGTTACTCATTTCACAATGCTAAGATAATTTTGACACTAAAATCTGGACAAGGGTTGTATAAGAAAAAGTTATGGGTAATCTCACTGATAGATACAGATGCAAAACTCCTAAATAAAGCATTAAGAAATTATATCCTTAACGTAAAAAACAAAACTATATCATAAGCAACTGTGAATCTAGGTATTCAAGGATTTTTCCAACATTGGAAGGTCTATTTATGGAAGTCATTGGCATATAAATAATATTAAATCACTGATAACAAAGAAGATTCTCTAGGGAAAAAAATAAAGAGAAAGCAATTCCTAAGAATGTGATCTCTAGCATTTGAAAATACTACAAAGGAAACCCGAAAGAAATTGAGGTGGGGATGAGAGAGAGGGATGTGTGGTGTCAAGACAGAGTAAGGAAGATAGAGTCCTAAGTGGATAAGCACCAAGAACTCAAGTAAGATGATTACTTACTATTAGTTCTACACAACTGTGGTAACAGCTGCTATGAAAATATAGTTTCAGTGGACAAATGGGACAAAAGCCTAATAGGAATGAGCTAAGGGAAAATAGGAGGTGATGAAATGGAGCAGAGAGACTGTGGAAAATTCACTTAAGAAGTTTAACTCTGAAGGGGAACATGTAAGTGGAATGGTAGCTGGATCCTTTAAAAGTGGACTAAAAGAAAGCTTTTGTATTTGCTGTTCTTGTTGTTTAAAGATGCATTCTTTATACTAAAGGAAATAATTGGTGAGCAGAAGTTTGATGATGCAGGAAAGAGCAGAGATAATAATGGGAGCAAGGCTTCTTCCTTAGCTATAAGCACCTTGCCAAACTCCAGATCAGGTGAAACTTCACCATCTGTCATGCTCCTGACTTTTAAGCAACTGAATGAACATAATGGGGAAAATATACAGGTGTCTCACTTAAAATTCATGACCAGGAATCTCAAAAGAGTACTTAATACTAACTAGCAAGTCTACTAATATGACAGTTTCTCTTCTCTCCAAAAACTAACTTATGTTCTCTTTCACTCTTAATTCTTGCCTTGCTTCATATATCACAGGGAAAATAGAGGTAACTAGAAGGATACACTCTCATCTCCACACCACTAAACCTACCTGTTTCCTACATCTGCTTTCTTCTGTCTCTGTATGTGGCCCAGACCCTACTTTATTGTAATAGTTAGGAAACAGGCTGAAGGACAACTGTATGCAGTAACCCAGAAGAAAAAAATAGCCTTGAAAGAAATAATAAACACAAAATAAAACTGAAGACTGCTAAAACTATACACAATAAAACTTTGACTGAAACAAATGGGAAGAACTTAATCTCCTGTGTTATCAGGGAGACATGAGGAACACCGATGGGTGGATCCTGAGTGTAGGTCCAGAAATCTGGCAGCGAAACCTCCAGCCTTGTATTCAGCATATAAAAGGATTTATACCCTATAGAGGAATTTGAGTACATAATAGGTTTATTAAAAATATACCTTTAAGGAATAATTACAGGCAAAACTGAGGCACTTGAAGAAGCTTAGGTAGACCTGAAAAGGAACTTGAAAAAACTTGTGTTCCCTGGATGAATCAGCAGAAGGATGTCTCTGTTCTCCAGGGGAAGGTAAAGAAGCTAGAGAACAGGAGAGTTAATCAGACTTTCAGAAAGAGAAGTGCCTTGGATAGAGAGAGAAGATGGCAGCCCTACAGAGGAGCAAGGAGGTTACTAGAGAAAGAAGAGTGGAGTGGAGAAGAAGAGAGAGGATGAGAGAGGAATGGAAAAAGAGCTTGTGGGAGAGAGAAGAAGATGGGCACATGTTCTCTCTAGTTTTATTTAAACTGGGGTATGCCCAGTGTGACATCAGCCCTATATGCCCAGGGCTAGGCACCCAGTGTGACTTGGGCACATGGTCTTTGTTTTATAAATGGCTCAAGGGCTTGAGTAGGGTGTAGAGTCTATTATTAGAAAACGTCCTTCCAACGTCATCAGGGACCCATGTGAAGTCTTCATCATGGCAGAACGGCAGGAGCCATTTCCAGGCCTATTTTCCCCTATGTTGTTGTTGTTGTTGTTAGGTGCCGTCGAGTCGGTATCCAACTCATACAGGGGAAACAACAGGGGAAACACTATTGTCAGTGCTTCTCTGCTATTCATAGGGTTTTCTAGGGCAGATTGATTTTTTGGGAGGGGGTTGCCAGGTCCTTCTCCCAAGCTTACAGCTTCTGGTGTTCCCAAGCGGTCTCCCATCCAGGTACTAACCAGGCCCGACCCTGCTTAGCTTCTGAGATCTGACAGGATCAGATGCCACAGGGCTATGGCTGCAGGCTTATTTTCCCCTATATTGTCTGCTAGTGCCTAAATTAGCTACTTAACATTTGAAAGGATTCGATTTGCAAAATTTGACATGGGAAAAATAAAAGTGGTAGTCATAATGTGCCCAAATATAGATCAAATATTAGGTATCACTGAAAGGAGTTAAACTGGGTCAATAGGAGTTAAAAATCTTAGGTAGGATCAGGGAGCAGGGCCTGAGAACAGAAAGTCACTGAGGCAAGAAAGACACAAGGCAAATGGTTACATCACATGAGTTCTACCTAAGCCACATGAATTTCATTTCCTTAAGTCCCATTTTTCAAAATGGAAAAACAGATGATGACATAACCAACAATCATCTGATTGATTAATCTTCAGGTAGAAACAAAAAATCATTGCCCCTCTAACCCTACTGGTCCAACATGTATGTACTCCCTAAATGAGGATGACTCTACTGAAGGCAACCCAGACAGCTCAGTCCAAGGTGCCCATAAAAACCTCTAGGCAACTGCCCCACTTCAGCTACCCACTCAGAACTCCTCCATGCTATGGAGGCTTTTCTACTTGTCTCTAAATAAAACTATGCTTTCATTCGCCTTTCATGGATTTTGAAATGCATTCTCAGGTTCATAAGCCCTGGAACTCAGCATCAAGCAGCTCCAACTCTGGTTACACTACCATCAATAATAATAATAATAAATCATTGTAAAATTTACACAGAAAAGCTATACCTCTAATGAAAATAGTTTCATAAAAATGAAAATGCAAGTTAGTAATATCAATCTAGTCTATAAATGGTCATTCAATTACTCTTATTTAGAAACAAAATCAAAACAATTTCATACAGAAACATTGGGAAAACTTGTCCCACAGAGAGGTCAAAACTTCATCTATACTAATTTGGTATATTTCCTATATTAATTTGATATGTTTCCCTCTGGACCGCTCCCTATGTATTCAAACCAAACAGACGAGTCCTCTTTCCATTGCTTTCCAGTGTTTTAGTGTGTGAACCCCTGCTTCTCATACCATCACACCATTACGTTCCCATGGGCTAATGGATGCCCTAATGACACTGCAAGGTGTCTAGGGTGGGCAGCCATACTATACCAGAAAACAGACTCATGGTATGGGTTGAGTGTTATCATGACAATCAGCTGTTAAGTTGGTAATACAAAGGATAGTTCCTCCAGAGAACAGACTGAATGATCAGTAGGCATAGGCCCAAGAGCAATTAGTGCAATGTGCAATTCTCTTGCTTAGGAAGTGTGGATAGTTTCCTGACTGGCAAAGTCTTGACCCAGTGTGGCTCTGGGTGCTTCCTGGAAGTCCTTTACTTCTATAGCAAGGCTCTCCAAAGACCACATTTTACCTTTGGGAGTTCCTGGTGTCCAGATTCTCGACATATTTTGTCTTCTTTTCCTAAATCCTGGCTGTTTCTATTCTCTTTTCTCTATACATTTCTTCCATTTGTCTTGTAATATTTTTAAATGTTCACTAAGAGAAACTGCTGTATCTCACTGAAAACTAAATTCCCATCATTAGCAAAAGGCACTTGCATTAGTTAGCTTGTATGTCACTGTGGCAAAATAGATGACAGATCAACTTAAGGAGAAAGAACAGATATATTTTGGCTCATGATTCAGAGGGTTTCAGTCCATGGTGGCAGGGAAGCATGGCAGAGCAGCTGGCAGCAGGGCATGTGATGAGTTTCTTCACATCATAGCATTGGGAAGCAGAGAGCTACAAGAAGCAGGGGTCCAGGAGAAAAACTCTAAAGGCCTGCCCCCACTGAGCTCCTTCTGCAAGCTAGGTTACACCTCCCAACATTCCACAGCTTCCACAAACAGTACCACCACCTGGAAGCCAAACATTTAAACACATGACTTTTGGGGGACATTTTAGATTCAAATTATAACATCACTCTTCTTCTAAATGAGTCCTCCCACTGAAAAAAGGAAAAGAGAAAAAAGCAAAGTAAGCTGACAATTCATGTTTTAGGATATTTACTCATAATATTACAAAAGTTAGGTATGATTATATAAACTTTTTGTATTATAAACATAATTCCACATCAGTAAAAATAGACTACATCATCATTTTAATGCCTATGTAATATTCCAATAGATGAATGCATCATATCTTATTTATATAATTCCCCCTCTGTGTTGATTAAATTTTTCACTATTCTAAAACAATGATATAATAAAAACCCTAAGACATATATGTTTGTATAACTGAATGATATATTTCTTTAGGGTATATTCCTAAAATTCTGCTAGAATTTTGAAAATAATGGACTATTAACTAATGTAATAAACTCTGGCAGAGATGGGGAGAGTGTAGGAGTCAAATATGGGAAGAGGAGAAAATAAGTCTAGGGAAGTTTATGACCACATATTTCTCTTTTTTCTCCTCTTAAAAATTTTTTATTTTATTTTATTTATTTATTGTTATTTATTTATTTATTTATTTATTGCGGTACTGGGGGTTGAACCCAGGGCCTCGCACCTGCATGCTTTGCAAGTGCTAGACCACTGAACTGCGCCCCCAGCCCATTTTTTTTTTAACTTTTTGAGACAGGGTCTCACTAAGTTATGCAGACTGTCTCTGGTCTCAAACTTGCGATCCTCCTGCCTCCACCTGCCAAGCTGCAGGGAATATTTTTTATTAATTTTTTGAATAGGTCCTTTATGCATATGGGTCAAAAGTCCTGGATTTCAGATACTATATGGATAAAAATAAGTCTGCCTTTCACATGTCTTCTAACTCTCCAGTTCTCCTCTCTATACTTTCCTATTTATCACTTTGTATATTAGGGAAAACTTTATTTTTTAAAAGCCATTTTTTGTAGATCAAGGCTGGTTTAAGGAAATATAATATGGCTCCACCTAATATATAATGTTCATTTACTTTTTCAAACATGATCATAACATACTCGGTGATTCCAGCATATATATCAAGACATTTTGCTACAAACTTTTTTTTTCTTAATGAAGACAAAATATCTGAAAGTCAGTTTTTAAAAATTAAAGCTGCCAAGGAATGTTAGATAAGTGGAGTAGAGGAGGCTTTGAGTGTGATGTTGTTAATCATTTCCCTAAAATGAATAACGGTTTCCTTTAAGTTGAAGAGGGAGAAACACTTTTGAAGTCTATAAATTATATAAACAAATGATAAGAGAGCATATTGCCTGAAGAAGATTTCCAAGTAACAAAGCCCAACCGTTTCTATAGAATCCTGCAGCCCAGCCTCTGGCAGTGCAGGCTTGTGGGCTAGAGGGTGCTGTGGTCAACCTTAATATGTTGGTGCCTTGCCAAAGCCAGAAACTGGGAATAAAATTGCCAGAACAAATTTTTGTACCTATAAAATACTGTGAGTGAATTGTTTATTTATTGTAACGCCATGTCTTTAAGCAGATTTTCTGATAGAAAAACAAGAGGAAACTACTAAGTTTCCATGGCTATCTAAGTAGAATAATATCTTTTAATGGAAAAATTCAAATTTTGAAGCTAGAAGAGATCTTAGAAAGCATCCTGGACCTTGGTTATCTATCAGTAGGGAATCACATCAGATTGCTTGTGTCATTTTGCCTAATTGTTCAAACTATGGATTAATGGAATACAGTCAGTTGACAGATGAGGAAAATGAGCTCAAGGGCAGGAAACAACAACAACAAAAAGGTACTCTTCAAGTTTGAAGCCAGGCCTTGCATTGGAAAGTGATCCTTCCTTTGTTAGCCTCCCAGGCTTTTCAAGTTACTGTTCAGTCACCTTCTCTCAAACTATATTCTCTTACTCTCTCCTCAAAGCTTATTCTCTCCTCAAAGCTTGCCTCTTATCCTCAAAGGGGCTGGGGGTGCAGCTCAGTGGTGGAGTGCCCTGAGTTCAATATTCCAATACTGCAAAAAATAAACAAGTAAATAAAAATAAAATGAAATAAAACAAATTTTTCCTCATATACAATATAAATTCTGTCTATTCGTGTATTGGGTTTACTTTTTTCTTCTCTTGTGCGTCTGTGTTCCTTTTAGTTTCTTATTTAACTGTTTGTTTCAATGGAAAAATGTGTCCCTGTGTCAGATGAAAAAGTGAAGGTTAAAAGCCACGAAAAACTGTTTAATCTGTCATTTACTAAAATCATGACAGCCCTTTGCAATTATACCTACATACTATTAAATAGGCATTGAGTAGGTATGCATTAGAAAACTCTAGAGTAAGATATTATCAACTAAAATTTCTCTTAACTTCGTTAAGAAGCATGACCATCAGCTACAGTCAAAAAGGATTGCTGAGATCAGTCTCATTGTTCATGACATCTAAAGCACCTTTGGGCCTGAGTAAATTCTTGTACATAAAACAAGGTATAACTCTTGCTTAATGTTCTGTTGTTAAGTGCCATCAAGTCTGTGTCTTACTCATAGTGATCCTATGTACAACAGGCAACACACTATTAGTGCTCTGCTATTCGTTGGGTTTCTAATGGATGAATTTGTTTTATTTTATTTTATTTTATTTTATTTTATTTTATTTTTGCAGGGGGGTTGGGTTGCAGGGTACTTCTCCCAAGCCTACAGCACCTGGTGTTCCCGGGTGGTCTCCCATCCAAGTACTAACCAGGCCTGACCCTGCTTAGCTTCCAAGATCTGTCAGGATTAGATGCCACAGTGGTACAGCTGCAGGCTCCATGTTCTATAGACATTCATTACTCTGACAAATAATATGTAGAGGATCTCAAGGTAATTACAGAAGGAAAATTTGGCAACGTTGAAGTGCAGCCATGACTTCAGAAGATATTTAGTTTACTAATTAAATGAACTGAGCCAAAGTAAGTCATGCTACAAAGCTGTCTCCTATCTGAATGTAAGGGCAGATATGCAGAGAGCATTAAAGCAACACAAAGGAGAAACAGGGAAGACTTTACTAAATCTTGCCACAGTAATCTCAAGGTAGAAGTCAAGTAAAATTTAAAATGGAGAAGATAGCAGAGGTTATCTGATTGCCTTTGGGAGCTTGGTCAGGTGTGGTTGGTTCTGGTTCACTTGGAAATGATTACATGAGGTTTTCCTAAAAGCAACAATTATGTATCTGCTGTTTTTCACCAGTTCACTTCATCCCATAAACAAGATTAAAGACTCCAGGTGCAATTGATATGCCCCCCACCTCCCTCCACCCCGCCACTATCTTTCAAATCTTTTGTAAGGTCTCCAGTACCTAAACAAACAAATGTACCTGAATCTGCAAAAATCCTCTGTCACAAATGGGAAAATAAATCCCACTGTCTAACCCAAAAATTTCATTAAGTCAGTGACATTCTATTTGTAAGGAAAAGACAATAGTACTTATCTGTGTAGACAATGGTTCATTAACACATTTTATTTTCAAAGAATGACTTTGTCTGATAATTAGTGAGCATATCCATAAACAAAGATAAATGGTCTCATGTGGAGAGGTTAAATATTCTTGGCAGTGTTTTCCCTCTTAGAGGAGCTTTGCCCTGTGGCTGGAATATAAAGGCTGATGGGAAATAGGGAGGGTGGGTTATAGAATAAGTAGCAGATATTTCCTGTGGCTGGTTTGCATAAGATTAAAGGCAATTACCCATTCTTCTGACTCAAGTTTCTCTGTCCAAGAGGCAAAGTCTGCACCTGGTATTTAGGGGAAGCCAAAGGGCCTTTCTGATTACTTACCTACCAGAATATCCACAGTTCCCAAAACATCAGCATGGATTATATGAGAGGATTAATCCATCATAAACTCTCAAAGAGAGAATCGAAGTAGAGAAAATCGAAGAGAGAAAATACCCATACAAAATAAGGGAACTCTCTTGAGATTGACATATGGTAATGAGAGGTGAATACTATAGAAAGGGAGAGAGTATTAATGTTCTATAATTAAAGGAGATTTCCTTAGTTGAATTCGGGACACACTGAGTCAACAGTTAAAAAGTATCAAGTTTGACTTCTTTGCTAGAAAAATTTACAAGATGCAAAAGAGGCAAGGTCTACGAGGGTAGTTTTTCCCTCCTCGTAGAACCATGTAAGAATATCCAAATTTATATCTCACAGGCTTATTCTGAGACAAAGGGTATTACACACCTGAATTTTATTGCACACTCCTGTGTATCTTTCTTCCTAGTGAAAACCTTAGATTATCAACAAATAAATTACTCTACTCTTACTAATCCAGTATCCCACATAAAGCCACATGCTATTCCCATCTCCCTCATATGTAACTGGAAACTTCCAATCCTACCATGTGATTTCACGCATGGTAATAATCCAGTTTGGGAGATCAGAAAATGGAACCTACAATGACAAACTGTCAACTGCAGAGTTAAAGGGGAAAGATGGTTCGATTATACTTGTGCTACTATAAGATATTTGTTAGACTACTTTTCAGTTAAAAAGTTATAAAAATAAACATTTGTTTGAATAAGTTTGACTTTTTAAATTTATTTCAATTTTTATTGGGTATATTTAAGTATACAATATGGTGTTTTGATATACATAATGAAGTATTTACTGTAATCAAGCAAATTAACATATCCACCCTCACTGCATACTCCTCTCTCTCTCTCTCTCTCTCTCTCTCTCTCTCTGTAAGAGCCAAAAATCTACTCTCTCAACAAATTTTCAGAATACAATACAATATTTTAACTCTTAACTTTCATTTCTTACCTTGGGTCTCTGGATTTACCTACAAATCTGCAACTCTATACTGTTGTCTTATGTCTTGCCATGGTCTTCTGTGCCCGGTAACCACTGTTTTATTCCCTACTTAAATTTCTCAACCATGAAAACATATACTTATTTACTTTTTTCTGTTCAAGGAATCTGAAAATCAATAGGAAAAGTGGGGTTAGAAATTAGCCATTGTATTTAAAAGTACTAAGGCTTCAAAGGCCATATTCCCAGATGGGGTAATCATGATTTTTTCCAGGATTTTAACGACCAAAGGGAGTGAATTTCTTGGTGTTGATTAAGAGTTAAACTACACATGCTATTGTGATGAATTTGAATCCAGTTTGTTTTAATGGTGGTTTTACAGTGCTCTTAATATGGCTGAGCAGAAACTGTACCAAATATTTCTCTGAAACAAAACTCTTCCCCAAAGTATGTAAATATTGAACTTGACTTCCTTTCAAAGTTCTAAGTGAGCAGCAGTATTGTTGTCATTCATTTACTTGGCTTAGTATAATGTGTCTTAATTTCCTTTTGTCCAAAGTACCTTAACTAGGAAATGGATGTAATATTTTCTATCTGCAATTGGTAAAATGTGTACTTTGGAATACTTACCTGGAAGATTCTTCAACTATGAAAGCTATGTGTTTATGTGTTGTAGTGAAATGAAAGCCTAAGAAAAATAGCTTCTGTTTGCTTTGAAGATTCTGTGTGAAGATGACTTTTTAGTTGGCCTTTTGTGTGAGCACAAATCCATATATTCAAGACATATCAGATTTCTGTGCCTTTTAAATTTTTTCTTTTGTGATTGCTCATATTATAACTACTATGCTATATTTTTAAATACTTGTTGATGATGTTTGTGAATAGAAGCACCAGTTTCCTTGGGCACAAAAAATTTGACTTTTTAGTAATTCAACAGTAATCAAGAGATCTAACTTGGTATTTTGACTATTTGATGTACACACATAGCCAGGTTCTATATTGTTTTCTTAAAAAAAAAAAAAAGGAACTAATAATTTTTCTAGAATGATTCTGAATTCAAATCATAACATTTATTTCCTTATATTTCCCACCTTCAGCTATTCACCAAAAACTTCCTAATTTTAAACTACTAACTTTTTTTCCTTTTTTAGTAATACAATACTTCATCCCACATTGAGAATAGAGAAAAACTTTCATCACAGTAATTTCAAAGCATTTAAACTCTTATATGAAGCAATGCCATTCTGTCTATGCTGGACTTCCCTCCGATATCTGAGGGACTCAGCCCCAGCCTGAGCTTGACAGGATAAGTTTTTAGCGACATACTCCACTGTAGTCAAGTTATAAGAGAGCAGATAATTTTTTTCAGCCTACCAAATCAAACTCATATAAGATGTAAATAAGTAAATTTCTCTGATTATAAATGTTATAAATTTTATAGATGTCATTGAATTGAATTAATCTACATTATACATTTTATGAGTTTATTTTCAAGCCATCCATACAAAATTACATTATTCAGTGTGGATGTTTGGGAAATATATTGTTGTTTTAAAAACTATAAACAAAAATCGATGTTTGAATCTTCCGCATCTGTATTTAACAAGGAATCTAAAATGTTTGAGAATTATTGTTTAAGAAAAACTTTTTTCTAGTTGAGGTCTTGCTATTTTGTCCAGACTGGCCTGAAACTCCTGTGCTCAAGTGATCCTCTCTCCTCACCCCTCTGAGAGGCTGAAACTACAGAAGTACGCCATCACACCAGTCTTTATAGCTGCATTTATTTATTTATTTATTTATTTATTTATTCATTCATTCATTCATTCATTGGTGGGGTATTTCCCTTT